>CANIUD010000492.1:0-153375 GCA_947470075.1 Closterium sp. Yama58-4
GAGAGAGAAGAGAGAGAGAGAGAGAGAGAGAGAGAGAGAGAGAGAGAGAGGAGAGAGAGAGAGAGAGAGAGAGAGTCCATAGCTTAGCCCCTTAGCCTCTCAGCCTCTCAAGCCCCCTCTCTCCTAGTTTATAAGGCCTTGGGGCCTTTGTAGTTCCTCATTATTCAGCGGCGGGTTCGTTTCTTTCTTCTAGACCCAGCGGCTCAGGCGAGAGCGAGAGAGAGAGAGAGAGAGAGAGAGAGAGAGAGAGAGAGAGAGAGAGAGAGAGAGAGAGAGAGAGAGAGAGAGAGAGAGAGGCATAGCTTAGCCCCTTAGCCTCTCAGCCTCTCAGCCCCCCTCTCTCCTAGTTTATAAGGCCTTGGGGCCTTTGTAGTTCCTCATTATTCAGCGGCGGGTTCGTTTCTTCTAACCCAGCGGCTCGCGCCGGCCGCCTTCGGCGGCCGACGCTCGACAGCGCGGCCTTCGGCCGCGCGTGAGGGGTGGCAAGACACACTCAAAACAAGCAACTATAGGCATGCATACAAGCAAGGCACACACGACACTAGACTAGGAAAAGCAATGGAGCAAACGGAGCTCCGGGGGCCCGCGGACACTACATCTGGTCCGCGTCAAACACAGCAAGCAGGCCCGACAGCGTGCGATGGAGCTCCCGCACCAACACCGTGCCTGCGGCGATCGCCCCGGATCCAGTCCCTGCATGCAACAACCGGCGCAGCCCACGCACGGCCGAGCCAAGGGGCCCGACCCCCGCAAGCCCACCCGGCGCGGGCGCAGCCAACACGGGCGCTAGCAGCTCGGCGAGGCGATCAGCAGCCGCGAAGCAATCGTCCCGAGGGCCGCCCACCAGTGAGTCGCCCTGGGACAGGGCGGCATGACCATACATCTGCACCAGATGCACGACCCGCAGCGCCTCCGAGAGGCGCCAGATCTGACCAAGGGTCACCTCCGGCACCGCAACCGGACGCTGAGGTCCCAGCAGGGCCGAGAACGAGTGAGCCACACCTGCAGACGGGGGAGGGGGATCAACAGGCAGCAAGGACGGGTACTGTGCAGTCACGGGCCCACCAGCAGCAGTCAAAAACTCGACCCCCGCCACAGGGGGGACCCACGGGGCCCGGCGCTGATTCCCCGCCTGCGGGGTCGAAGCAGAGGGAACAAGAGGAGGAGGAGCAACCGCAGGAGGACGAGGGGCAGCCTGGGCGAGAGGCGCAGCCGGGGGAGGCGCCACTGGTGTCTGAGCAACACGCGGGGAGTTGCTCTGGCTCGCCTGCCCGTTCCGCTCCTCGCGCACAGCAGCAGTTACCGCGCGCTGCAGGTCAGCCATCGTCACCGGCTGATCATACCCCCAGCCGCCACCTGGCTGACGCGGCCCCCACCAGCCGCCTCGGCCGCCGCGTTGCGCCGCCCAGTTCGCCTGAGAACCGCGGCGCCGCGGGGAATTGTGGCGGCGCCGGGACGTCGCGCGCTCGTCCTGACGCACGGGGGATTGGGGCCGCTGCTGACGGCGGCCAGGAGACTGCCGACGCGGAGCGGACGGTGCAGCGGGATTCGCCACCAGTGGTGCGACAGGAACAGCAACATGCGGCGCAGACGGACCCGCCGCATGCGGAGCCGACAGTGCAGCACCAGGCTGGGCAACAGGAGCAACTCCAGGCGGCGCAGGAGGAGCACCCGCAGACGGTGCAGGGGGCGCAACCACAGGTGGCGCGGGAGGTACAGCCGCGGCCAGAGCAGGAGCAGACCCAGCAAGCACAGGCGGAGGAGGCGCTAGCGTCTGAGGCGGTGCAGACAGAGGAGCCGGGGCGGCGGGAAGCGACGGCTGGCCCTGGACGTCAGTGGTGGCGGGTTCGTTTCTTCTAGCAGCGCTCCTGACATCCTGCGGGATTAAAGTCCCTACCTGTAGCACGGAGCAGTCGAGAGTGTGGGCGCAGGCTTCGCTTCCCTCATCCCTGGGCGGCTTAGGACTGACAGACCCACTCGTAGAAGGGGTCTACGGATTCGTAGCCAGCTTCACACAGGCCGCACTCTTCTTTTCCTCCCTGACGCTAGCGCCAGACACAGCACTGACCCGAGCACACAGCCACATGATTCTGCCCCGAGACAGCACCACACCGCTTCACTCCTGGCTCACAGAGTGCGAGACAGCCCTACCCTCAGACGCACGCGACGTAGTTGACCAGGAGCGGCTCTCTCGGTCGGACATCAAGCTCCAGCACACACTGGGCCTGAAAGTACAGGGGAGTAGATACGCGGTTCAGGTCCAGGAGACGAGGCAAATGAGACTGAATCCACTCTCCGGGCACACACAGAGAATGTTCTCACTCACAGGCTACGGCACAGGGGACTGGCTGACGGCGGTCCCGGTAGCTTCCTCACGTCGCATCGGCCCGGTACACTTCAGCAACGCCGTGCGCTTCCGGTTAGGCCTCCCTTTCTCCACCCCGAAGAATTGTGACTGTGCAGACCGCACCGCTATCACAGACCCGCGCCTCCCCAACCACCTCTTCCGCTGTGGCACGGGGAAGCACCGCACGAATACTCATAATGAGCTTCGCGACGCTTGCATCAGCATGGCGCAAGACGCGGGGTTCATCGTGCACCGGGAAACAAATGTTTACTGCCCCATAGAGGAGCAGACAGCGGATTTCACCATGACAGACAGAAGCAGTGGGGCAGTTTGGGTGTGTGATGTGACAGTTACAGACCCTATTAGTACCAGGGACCCGGAGGCCAAGAAAGGCAGGGGATGGGCGGCCCGGGAGCAGGCGGATAAGAAGATCAAGCACTATGAGAACCTGCCAGAGACAGTGGGCTTCTTCCCCCTCGCCGTAGAGACCTACGGCTGCCCTTGTGCGGAGGTCCCTGTGTTCCTGAAACTCCTTGCAGACACGGCGGCTCGGCGATACTTCAACGCCGACTCCAAATCCTATCATGCCGCTAAGTTTCTGCACCAGTTCAGGCAGAGGTGGTCGGTTGCACTGCAGAGGGCCCAATCCGTGGGACTCATGATCAAGTTAGGAGAGGCGGCAGCTGCAGAGAACCCGCCTGTAGGAGGGATAGGGCAAGAATTGTACCTAGGGGACTGCTTTACCGTCCTAGAGCCTCTTCTGGAGCTCTAGGTGGCTTAGTGGGGTTGGATAGTCTAGGCGACCTTGCATGTTAGTACCTGCTGTCTCTCATTGCATGTGTGTACCCTTCTGGCTTATCAATATACGGACCATTAGAGAGAGAGAGAGAGAGAGAGAGAACGAGAAAATGTAGAAAATAGAGTATGCACGAAAACTACGACGAGTAAAAACGGAAGAGAAAGGAATAAGGAAAACGGCTACGTTACTGAGCAATGAGGTGGAAATCAAAGTTGAGAAAACGAAATAACGACCAGAAAAACAAAAAGTATCATAGCTGGAAAACGAAATTGAAGGGAACTATATCGCGACAACTATATACTTGAGCTGACGAAGATGCAATCTAGGGAAAAAACGAACATACCAGTGTGTCTAGGAGAGAAGACAAGCAAGAACTAGCGTCTGCTGCTGGGGAGAGTAAGCGAGCAAGAGGAAGCAGCGAGAAAAAAAGGGAAGAAATGAAACCCTAGGGAATGCAAACTTCGTCGCATTGATACTTCACCTCAAATTAAAACACCTAAACCGATACGGGGCATGTAGCTCAGTCGATTGAATGTCAATTAAGATCCAAAAGGTCTTAGGTTCAAATCTCTTGGACATCACCTTACCAAGAACTTATTTTTAGCGATTGTTTTTCCAATTTCACACTTCCCACTAGTAATCCCCTCAAGAAAAAGCTTCGCAACCCTACGACGACTTCCGTCGCCTCTTGTTTTTTTTTTTTAATAATGATTTGTAAGCACGAAACCTGGTCTTTTTTTTTTTTTTTTTTTTGTTACTTGATGGCTCCCATCAAAACCTGTTGCCAAGCACTCATAGACTTCATTTGCTAGTGTTGGCCTCAACCGATGGTTCCATTTATCTACCTTCTCTCTCTTTCTTTCTCTCTCTCTCTCTCTCTCTCTCTCTCTCTCTCTCTCTCTCTCTCTCTCTCTCTCTCTCTCTCTCTCTCTCTCTCTCTCTCTCTCTCTCTTCAATCTCTTGCTTTTTTTTTTTTTTTTTTTTTACATTGTTGCACTCTCCTCAATTTCTGCCATTTAATGTAGAGTCAGCCCATGGCAAGGTTGTTTGCCCTTTTTGCTCCATTGATTAATGTCTAGGAAATTAAAATCCTCAAGGCTTCATCGCCTCCCTCAAGAACCTCCTTGATGCGTGAAGTGAAAAGCGAGCAACCAAGAGACACCATAAATATTCTTCACTATCACAACAAAATGCACAACAAGATTTAATTCTCAAGAGGAACAACTCCATAGAGCTTGTAAAGAGCTTCTAGGCAAACGCCTTTAGACCCTCAATGGTCTATTCCACCTAAATCACAGCAAATTTTTACGAAAGGAGATCAACATCTTAATGCTTTGGAGAGCTTCTAGGCAAACGCCATAAACCCCAAATGGTCTTTCCCCCTAAGGGCTAGCCAACGGCATTCACTAAACAACCCAAAGGGCACAGCCAACGGCCTTCGTGCGGTTATGCTCCTCGTCGTGCTTATACCACCGGCGCAGGTCCGTGAGGGCCGTGCCCACCAGCAGAGCATGCGTTGGCAGTATGACCCGGCTGGCCACAGCGGAAATAGGTGCCATGGAAGCTCCTAGCATCGCAGCCGGGGCCAGTGCCAAATTTGCCGCCAAACCCCGTGGGGCCTTGGCCTCCAAGGGAAGAGCCGCGACCATAGTGTCAAACATATATGCTGCATATTGTCTAGGCTGTAGTGGGGTAGCCCATATGGGGTACAGCCCAATTAGGGTTTACTACTTGTACTCCTGCATGCTGCTAGTTCATCCATTCCTGCTGCTAGATTCTGACATGGTATCAGAGCACTAAGGTCCGTAGGACCATTTTTTTTTTCGGGCCCACCTACAGCTGCGGTTACCGCGCTACCCCACGTACCTGCCTGCCTTGCCTTGCCTTGTGCCGTGCTGCACTATGTGCGCCGTCCAGCAGCCCTAGCGCTGCCTCCTGCTGCCCTAGACCAACGCGCTGCCCCTAGAGGCCCGTAAGGCCCACGCGCCGCCCCTAGAGGCCCGTAAGGCCCGCGCAGCCCGCTGCAGCCGCGCGCAGCCCGCACAGAGCCCGCGCATGTCAAACATTATATATGTTGGGTTTGTTAGGCTACAGTGGGTTAGCCTATATGGGGTACACAATTCTAGGGTTTGCTATTTGTACTGATTTCTCTGTTAGTTCAACCATTCCAGTCTCTTCTTTCTGACATGGTTTCAGAGCAGGTCCTTCGCTAGGACCGTTCTTAGGGCCCACCACTGACTACCTACCTACCTATCTACTGTCGGAGCGTCGCGTTAGCGCCTCCCCCTCAGCGCCCTCGTGCGCCCTCGTTTACGGCCCCTTAAGGCCCCGTCGACCCCGCGCGCCGCCCCTTAGTGACTCGCGCGTCGCGCCTTAGAGGCCCCGTCGACCCGTGCGCGCCCCGCTTAAGGCCCCGTTTGGCCCCGTCGACCCGCCCGCGGCCCGCTTAGTGGCCCCGTTTAGCCCCGTCGACCCGCGCGCGCCCCACGTACGGCCCCGTTTGGCCCCGTCGACCCGCCTGCGCCCCGCTTAGAGGCCCCGTTTGGCCCCGTCGACCTGCGCGCGCCCCACTTACGGCCCCGCTTGACCCGTCGACCCCGCGCGCGCCCCGCTTAGAGGCCCCGTTTGGCCCCGTCGACCCGCACGCGCCCCGCTTACGGCCCCGCTTGACCCGTCGACCCCGCGCGCGCCCCGCTTAGAGGCCCCGTTTGGCCCCGTCGACCTGCGCGCGCCCCGCTTACGGCCCCGCTTGACCCGTCGACCCCGCGCGCGCCCCGCTTAGAGGCCCCGTCGACCCTATCCGCCGCCCCAAAGCGGCTCCGTCGACCCTACCCGCCGCCCCTACCCGCACCGCACGCGACAGCCGCGGCCCCGCCAGCAACAGGCCGCCCGAACCGAGCCGCCCAGTCCGAGCCGAGCCGAGCAGCCAGAACCGAGCCGCGCCGCCCGCACTGAGCAACTTCTCTGGACCGAGCCGCCCTACCTGCGTCGCGCTGCCCACTGCGTTTAGGACTCACTTACTGCTACTGCTACGGCTACTCCTACTGCTACTATGGCTACCCCGCCTGTACTAGCTTTCGATGCTGAGGGCCGCCCAGTGAAGTTTGATACTTGGCTTGATGACCTGCACCTCTTCCTACAGCTCACTGCCAAGGAGGATATCTCACTGTATGACCACGCCCTCGGCCATGCTCCTGCCCCTGCTACTGATGCTGACAGCACTACCCGCTCACAGTGGCAGACTCGTGACGCCCACGCTCGCTTTGCCATCCGCAACTCCCTGCCGTTAGATGAGCGCGAGCACTTTGGCCAGTGCAAGACTGCTAGGGACCTCTACACCGCTGTAGTTGCCCGTTACTCCTCACCCGCTTCTGCTACGCTAGGCCGCCTCACTCTTCCCTACCTGTTCCCCGACCTAGCCTCCTTTCACACTGTCGCAGACCTCATCACCCACCTTAAGACTAGTGAGGCCCGCTTTCGCGCTGCTATGCCTGCCGAGTTTCTCACTAGCAACCCCCCCCGCTCTGGATCACTCTCTACCACATCGTCACCCGCCTCCCTGACTCTCTGCGCGCAGTCAGGGACCACTTCCTCTCTCGCTCCCCCACTGAGCTCACTGTTGCCCTCCTCGAGAAGGAACTGCTTGCAGCTGAGGCGAGCATCGTCGCTGTAGGCACCTCTCGTGGCGACCCCCGCACCCCGTTCTTCGAGGGGTGTTCCCCTTCCCCCCTCCTCCCCTCTGTCGCCTCTGCTGCTGCTGTCGACCTCCTTGGTGCTGAGAAGGTCGGGACCGCGTCTGCTTCGAGCGGGCGCCGCAGGGGCAGAGGGAACAGGGGCGGGGGTGGCGGCGGAGGAGGTGGGGGTGGAGGCGGTGGGAGTGGAGGCGCGGCTGAGGAGGCTAGTGGCGGTAGTGGGGGAGGCGACAGCAGCGGCGGGAGTGGTGGCAGGGGCGGAGGCGACAGCGGAGGCGGAGGTGGTCGTGGTGGCGGCAGGGGTGGAGGTGGCCGGGGCGGAGGCGGAGGGGGTGGTGGTCGTGGGGGCACTGGCGGAGGGCAGAGTCAGCAGCCCGCCCCGACGCTTCAGGCCGCCCGTGAGTGGTATGCGCAGCGTGGCTTTACCTGCACGTACGTCATTCGCACAGGTGACCGCACCGGCCAGCAGTGTGGGAGGCTGCACCCCACGCAGCGCTGCTTCGCCCGCCTTACCGACGCGTGGCGCACCCAGTTTCCTACTGCCACTGAGCTGCCGCGCTGGGCTGAGCTGGAAAAGAGGGGTGTTGATATTTGGGCTTTAGACTTTGATGCTATTCTCACTGCCATGTATGCGATGTCTATTAGTGGAGAGGGTGCTCAGTACTTGCGTGTTCCGCCCGACCCGGGCATTCAGGCCAGTCCGGCTGCCGCCCTAGGTGCTAGTGCGTCCGCTCCCGCAGGTCCTGGTGAGGCTGCTGCCCTAGGTGCTAGTGCGTCTGTGCCCCCTGGTACTGAGTCGACTGCAGCACTGCACACCTTCACACTGGACTCAGGTGCTTCTCGCTCTTTCTTTCGTGACCGCACTGTCCTTGAGCCCCTCGCTCGGCCAGTTGCTGTCTCCCTTGCTGACCCCTCTGGGGGTCCGGTCATTGCGACCTCCTCCACTGTCCTTCCTTGTCCGGCGGTCCCGTCCGGCACGCTGTCCGGTCTCTACCTCCCCTCGTTCTCGACGAACTTGGTGGCAGGTAGTGCGCTCCAGGACGGGGGTGTTCACCAGTTCACCCCTGCCTACGAGCGCGTGACACACTGCACGTGTGCTCGGACGGGTCGCCACCTGGCTACCTTCACTCGGGAGCCGGGGTCGGACCTCTACACACTGACCACTGAGTCCCCTCAGGTAGCTGCATCTGCGTCTGCGTCTGCGTCAGGTCAGCTGTCCGCCCCCTGCTCGTGTCGCTCTCTGGCGCATGAGACTGTCCTTTGGCACCACCGCCTTGGTCACCCGTCTGTGCAGCGCCTTCGTGCCATGCACAAGCGGGACCTTGTTGCTGGTCTTCCCAGGGTGCTCCCTCCCCTTCCCGACTCGCCTGCTCCTCCCTGTATTCCCTGTGTCGAGGGACGGCAGCGCGCCGCTCCTCACTCCTCCTCCTTTCCCCCGACGACTGCCCCCTTGCAGACGCTCCACATGGACGTGTGGGGCCCAGCCCGCGTCCGTGGTCAGGGTCAGGAGAGGTACTTCCTGATTGTTGTTGACGACTTCTCGCGCTACACCACGGTCTTCCCCTTGCGCGCCAAGGGTGACGTCCCTGATGTCTTGATCCCTTGGATCCGCAGATCTCGTCTCCAGCTCCGTGAGCGTTTCCGCTCCGACTTCCCTGTCCTGCGTCTGCACTCTGACAGAGGTGGGGAGTTCTCCTCTGGCCTATTGGAGGCCTTCTGTCAGCAGGAGGGCATTGAGCAGTCGTACACGCTTCCGGACTCTCCACAGCAGAATGGGGTTGCTGAGCGCCGCATTGGTCTGGTCATGGAGGTCGCTCGTACCTCCTTGAGCCATGCGGCTGCCCCCCATTTTCTGTGGCCGTTTGCAGTCCGATACGCTGCGCATCAGCTCAACCTCTGGCCCCGTGTCTCCTTGCCCGAGACTTCTCCGACACTGCGTTGGACGGGAGAGGCTGGCGATGCGTCGCGTTTTCGGGTCTGGGGATCCTGAGCTTTTGTCCGCGACACGTCCGCGGACAAGCTCTCCCGTCGCGCTGTCCCCTGCGTCTTCCTTGGCTTTGTCCCGGACGCCCCTGGTTGGCAGTTCTACCACCCCACCTCGCGGCGTGTCCTGGCCTCTCAGGACGTCACTTTTGACGAGTCCGTCCCCTACTACCGCCTCTTCCCCTACCGCACTGCCCCGCTCCCCCCCCCCCGCCTCTCTTCCTCGCTCCAGGTGCTGAGGTACCAGACCCCCTCCCCCCTCAGGGTGCCGCTCCCTCAGGTGTGTCCCAGGTAGACCCGGGTGAGCCTGTCGAGGTAGCTGTTGACTCTCGTCCTGCTCGGGGTGCTGAGCCTGGAGGTGCTGCGTCTGGGGGTGCTGAGCCTGGGGGTGCTGCGTCTGGGGGTGCTGAGCCTGGGAGTGCTGGGTCTGGGGGTGCTGAGCCTGGGGGTGCTGGGTCTGGGGGTGCTGCGTCTGGGGGTGCTGAGCCTGAGCGTGCTACACCTGGAGGAGCCCTCTCCTCCCAGCAGCTGCAGGAGAGGTACCTCGAGTACTGCCGCCTCCGGAGAGGTGCTGCTGGAGCTCGTCCCGGTACTTCCCCTCCTACCCAGGAGCTCCCCCCCATTCAGCAGATCCGCGAGTGGTACACACGGCGCTGCAGTCTTCGGAGTGGTGCTCCTGGTGCTGCGGACCCTGGGGGTGGCGCTGCTGCTGGTGCTGAGGACCCGGACGTGGGAGCTGCTGCTGGTGCTGCGGACCCGCCTGGTGGAGCTACTGCTGGTGCTGAGGACTCGGACGTTGGAGCTGCTGCTGGAGCTGAGGACCCGGGCGGTGGCACTGCTGCTGGTGCTGAGGACCCGGACGGTGGAGCTGCTGCTGGTACTGAGGACTCGGACGGTGGAGCTGCTGCTGGAGCTGAGGACCCGAGCGGTGGCGCTGCTGCTGCTGCTGAGGACCCGGGCGTTGGAGCTACTACTGGCCCTGAGGACCCGGCCGGTGGAGCTGCTGCTGGTGCTGTGGACCCGGCCGCTGGAGTCTCCTCTGCTTCTGGAGACGCTGCGCGGCCGCGACCGTACTTTGTACCGCTCCTTCAGCAGGTTCTTGGGCAGGCTCCTCCTCCTTGTCCTCCTCCCTCCGTAGAGTGTCCTCTGCCTGTCCAGCCGCAGTTACCGTTACCGCCTACCTCGCCTCTCCCTGCTCCCTCTCCTTACACTGGTCCCACAGGAGGTCTTACAGAGCGTCGTGAGCCTGAGTCTCGTCCTGCGTCGCCTGTTCGTCCTGCTCGCACTGGTAGTCGTGTCCGTCGTGAGCGTCCTCCTCCTGTCCCAGGCACTCACTACATGACTCTGCGTCCCTCTACTGCTCCTCAGCGTGTCCCTCTACCGTCTCCTCCCGCGTCTTCTTTGCCTCACGTTCCGGACCCTGAGTCTGACCGGTACCGTGCTGAGCACCCTACTGTCACGCGTCTCCTCGCTACTGTTGTCACTGACCCTACCTTTGAGTCCTCGACTGCGTCTGCTCTGGTCGCTGAGTTGGTTGACTTTGCTGCTGCCTGTCGTCTAGACTACGCTGCTAGCCTTGTTGCTGAGTCTGAGTCTGAGTCTGTCTGTCCTCCGTCCGTCGGGGGTGAGTGTGCTCTTGGCACGGACGTCCTTGAGGATAGACAGGAGGAGTTCCAGTGTCTTGCTGCTGCTTTGCCCCGTCTCGTGTCCTTGCTAGTTGCCCCTGAGGGAGACCCGGATGCACCAGACATCCCGACCCCACGCACTTACGCTGAGGCGATGGCGGGTCCCTACTCCTCTCAGTGGCAGACGGCCATGGACGCCGAGATGGCTTCCTGGAAGTCCACACGCACCTACGTCGACGAGGTTCCCCCTCCTGGGGCGAACATCGTCAGTGGCATGTGGATTTTCAGGGTGAAGCGGCCGCCGGGTTCTCCGCCTGTCTTCAAGGCGCGTTACGTGGCTCGAGGCTTCAGTCAGCGAGAGGGAGTTGACTTCTTCCAGACCTTCTCCCCCACCCCGAAGATGACCACTCTTCGGGTGCTGCTGCACATAGCCGCTCACCGCGACTACGAGCTTCACTCACTTGACTTCAGCACTGCTTTCTTGCAGGGCAGCCTGCACGAGGAGATCTGGCTGCGCCGCCCACCTGGCTTCACTGGGTCGTTTCCTCCTGGTACCCAGTGGAGGCTTCAGCGGCCGGTCTACGGTCTCCGCCAGGCTCCGCGTGAGTGGCACGACACACTGAGGACTACACTTGCGGCTCTTGGGTTCGCGCCTTCTACAGCTGACCCGTCGCTGTTCCTGCGCACCGACACTTCGCTGCCGCCGTTCTACATCCTCGTGTACGTCGACGACTTGGTCTTTGCCACTGCTGACACTGCAGGACTCGCCTACGTGAAGTCGGAGCTGCAGAGGAGACACACGTGCACAGACCTGGGTGAGCTGACAAGCTATCTTGGCTTGCGGATCACCCGGGACAGAGCACGGCGCACCATCACCTTGACTCAGTCACACATGGTGCAGCAGGTTCTCCAGCGCTTTGGCTTCACGTACTCCTCGCCTCAGTCCACTCCTCTGCCTACCGGTCACTCGCTCTCAGCTCTGCCTTCGGATGAGTCCGTAGAGCCAAGTGGCCCGTATCCAGAGCTTGTGGGCTGCCTCATGTACCTGATGACCTGCACTCGACCTGACCTTGCATACCCTCTTAGCATCCTTGCACGCTATGTCGCTCCTGGCCGTCACAGGAAGGAGCACATGGATGCCGCTAAGAGGGTGTTGCGCTACTTGTGCAGTACGTCGGGCATGGGGCTTGTGCTTGGAGGGCGAGACCGAGTTGTGCTCACAGGGCACTCAGACGCTTCTTGGGCAGACGACCAGGCCACTCAGCGGTCGTCTCAGGGTTACACCTTCAGCCTTGGCTCTGGCTCAGTTTCTTGGCGCTCTACACGCTCTTCTTCTGTTCTCGGCTCCAGTTGCGAGGCTGAGATCTACGCTACAGCCATGGCTGCCCAGGAGCTACGCTGGCTGACCTACCTGCTGACTGACCTCGGAGAGCCGCCTCGTTCTCCTCCAGTACTGTACGTCGACAACAAGGCTGCCATTGCCTTGTGTGAGGAGCACAGACTGGAGCACAGAACGAAGCACATCGCTCTGCGGTACTTCCTTGCTCGAGAGCTGCAGCAGCGCGGTCAGCTTTGTATTCGCTACGTGGCCACTGAGGCCAACACTGCTGATGTGTTCACCAAGGCGCTTCAGCCTCGTGACCATCAGCGCTTCTGCACTCTGCTAGGCCTTGTGCCTACTGGACCTCACCTGCTTACCTCTTGACTTTGCTTGTACTGTGATCACTATATATATCTATACCTGCATGTTTACTCTTGCTAGGTTGTGATCATTGTATCTCTTGCTCTGTTATAAACCTGCATGTGAACTGGTCTTGTGACCACTAGCTTGTGCTCGGAATTTGTGTGGAATCCTCGAGATCCACCCTGAGCTTGTTGTTGCCTTGCTTTGCCTTGACTGGTCTTGTGACCCCTAGGTCTCCCCCACTTTGCCTATGGGGGTGTGTGAAACATTATATATGTTGGGTTTGTTAGGCTACAGTGGGTTAGCCTATATGGGGTACACAATTCTAGGGTTTGCTATTTGTACTGATTTCTCTGTTAGTTCAACCATTCCAGTCTCTTCTTTCTGACAGCGCAGCCCGCGCCGAGCCGCGCGCAGCCCGCTGCAGCCGCGCGCAGCCCGCACAGAGCCCACGCAGCCCGCGCCGAGCCGCGCACAGCCCGCTGCAGCCGCGCGCAGCCCGCACCGAGCCGCGCGCAGCCCGCAGCTGCCGCGCGCAGCCCGCGCCGAGCCCACGCAGCCCGCGTCGAGCCGCGCGCGGCCTGCTACGGCCTCGCGAGGCCCGCGCGCGGCCCGCAGCAGCCCGCGCCGAGCCGCGCGCGGCCTGCTACTGCCTCGCGCGGCCCGCTACTGCCTAACGCGGCCGCGCGCGGCCTGCAGCAGCTCAGCGCGCTGTCAGCGCAGCCCGCGCCGAGCCGCGCGCGGCCCTCTGCCTCGGCCACGACCTGCCGCTGATGCGGACCCGCCCTGCAGCTACCACGGCCCCGACCTGCCGCTGATGCGGCCCCGCCCTGCAGCTGCCACGGCCCCGACCTGCCGCTGACGCGGCCCCACCCTGCTACTGCCGCTGAAGCGGCCCCGCCCTGCAGCTGCTTCGGCCCTGCTCTGCAGCCGGTTTTGCGGCCCCGACGCCGCCGCTGTCGTGCGCCTACTCGGCCGCCGCCCGTCGAGCGCCGGCCCTGCTCGCCCGGTGAGCGCCTGCTCTCCCAGCCTTTGGTGAGCGCCTGCCTGCCTGCCTGACGGCCTGCCTGCCTGCCTGCCTGGCTGCCTGGCTGCCTGCCGGCCTGCCTGCCTGCCTGCCTGCCGGCCTGCCTGCCTGCCTGCCGGCCTGCCTGTCTGTCTGCTTGCCTGCCTGCCTGCCTGCCTGTCTGCCTGCTTGCCTGCCTGCCTGGCTGCCTGCCTGCCTGCCGGCCTGCCTGCCTGCCTGCCTGCCTGCTTGCTTGCCTGCCTGCCGCGCCTGCCTTGCCCGCGCTACTGCTGCTGCTACTGCTACTGGCAGGTGGCCAGATGCAGCTCCAGCGACGTTCACGCGAGCCTCTGACGCCCCAGCAGCTTAGTGAGTGGTATACTAGCTGGGGTTGTCGCAGTAGCCGTCGTAGCTGTCGCCCTGGAGCTGGTCAGTTGGGAGCGTCTGGCAGTGGCCAGCTGCAGCTGCAAGGGCGTCCACGTGAGACACTTACGCCCCGGCAGCTCCAGGAGTGGTACGCTCAGTGTAGCAGGTCTACGCGTACAGTTCGCTGCCCGTACGTCATTCGCACAGGTGCTAGGACTGGTCAGCCTTGTGGGACGCTTGGTCACACACAGTCCTGCTGCTTCGCCCGTCTGAGCGACGACTGGCGCACAGTGTTTGGCGACGAGGCTGAGCTCCCCACCTGGCTGGAGCTGCATGGACAGAGGGTAGATATCTTTGCGCTTGACTATGATGCTATTCTCACTGCCATGTATGCATTGCCTACTAGTGCTGATGCCTACTAGTGCTGATCGTGCCTGTTCTCTGTGCGTACCGCCTGACCCTGGTGAGGCTGCTGCTCTAGGTGCTAGTGCGTCTGCTGCTCTAGGTGCTGGTGAGGCTGCTGCTCTCGGTGCTAGTACGTCTACTGCTCTAGGTACTGGTGAGGCCGTGGCTTCAGGTGCTGGTGAGTCTGCTCTCTCTGGTACTGCGCCAACTACGGTCTCGCACACCTTCACCCTTGACTCAGGAGCTTCTCGCTCCTTCTTTCGCGACTGCACCACACTCACGCCGCTTAGTCGGCCAGTTCCAGTCTCCCTGGCGGACCCCTCCGGGGGTCCGGTCCTTGCCCACTACTCCACGGTTCTGCCGTGTCCGGCCGTCCCGTCCGGCTCGCTGTCAGGTCTTTACCTCCCCTCGTTCTCTACGAACTTGGTGAGTGGAGCTGACCTCCAGGATCGGGAGGTTGACCAGTTCACTCCTGCGAGTCAGCGAGTGACTCACTGCACGTGTGCTAGGACGGGCCGGCACTTGGCCACGTTCACCCGTGCACCTGGCTCGAGTCTGTACACACTGACCACTGAGTCCCCTCAGGTAGCTGCGTCTGCGTCTACGTCTGGTCAGCTGGCGGCCCCCTGCGAGTGTCGCGCTTTGTCGCACGACACTCTCCTGTGGCACCACCGTCTTGGTCACCCCTCCTTGCCTCGCCTGCGTAGCATGCACTCTCGCTCCCTGGTCTCTGGTCTTCCCAGGTCTCTGCCTGCCCTCCCTCCCTCGCCTGCGCCGCCCTGCATTCCTTGCGTCGAGGGGCGGCAGCACGCCGCTCCTCACTCCTCCTCGTTTCCTCCCACAGAGGCTCCACTGCAGACGCTCCACCTGGACGTGTGGGGCCCGGCCCGCGTCCAGGGACAGGGCCGCGAGCGGTACTTCCTGCTGGTTGTCGACGACTACACGCGTTACACCACGGTCTTCCCCTTGCAGAGCAAGGGGGACGTCCCTGATGTTTTGATCCCTTGGATCCGCGCTGTTCGTCTCCAGCTCCGCGAGCGGTTCCGGCGGGACTTTCCTGTCCTGCGTCTGCACTCTGACAGAGGTGGTGAGTTCTCCTCTGACCTCTTGGCAGCCTACTGTGCGGAGCACGGCATCACCCAGTCGTTCACGCTTCCGGCCTCTCCATAGCAGAATGGGGTTGCTGAGCGTCGCATTGGCTTAGTCATGGAGGTCGCTCGTACCTCCATGATCCATGCGGCTGCCCCCCATTTCCTGTGGCCGTTTGCGGTCCGGTACGCCGCGCATCAGCTCAACCTCTGGCCCCGTGTCTCCTTGCCGGAGACCTCGCCCACACTGCTGTGGACGGGGAAGGTTGGTGATGCGTCGCGTTTCCGGGTCTGGGGTGCTCGTGCCTTTGTCCGCGATACCACCGCGGACAAGCTCTCCGCCCGCGCTGTTCCCTGTGTCTTCCTTGGCTTTGTCCCTGACGCGCCTGGTTGGCAGTTTTACCATCCCACCTCGCGCCGTGTCTTTGCGTCTCAGGACGTCACGTTCGACGAGTCGGTTCCCTTTTACCGTCTCTTCCCCTACCGCACTGCCCCGCTCCCCCCCCCCGCCGCTCTTCCTCGCTCCAGGTGCTCCCCAGGTAGACCCCCTCCCCACTCCTGGTCCTGCTCCTTCAGGTGTTTCTCAGGTAGACCCTCCTCCCTTGACTGCGCCGGTTGAGGTCACTGGTGACTCAGGTCCTACTGCGAGTGGTCCTTCTTGGGGTGCTACTTCTACGGGTGCTGAGCCTGGGGGTGCGGAGCCTGGGGGTGCTGAGCCTGGGGGTGCTGAGCCTGAGGGTGCGGAGCTTGAGGGTGTGGAGCCTGGTGGTGCTGAGCCTGAGTGTGAGGGGTCTGGGGGTGCTGAGCTTGGCGGTACTGACGCTGGAGGTTCTGGAGCTACTGAGGGTGCTGGCGCTGGAGGTTCGGGAGCTGCTGGAGGGCCTAGTACTGGTGGCGCTGGAGCTGGAGGTTCTGGAGCTGCTGAGGGTGCTCGTGCTGGAGGTTCTGGAGCCGCTGGAGGTACTGGTGCTGAGGGTACTGACACCGGAGGTTCTGGAGCCGTTGGGGGTGCGGGCGCTGAGGGTTCTGAGTCTGCTGTTGCGCGGTCTCCTTGGAGTAGCCGCCTTCGTCCACGTGTGCCTCTCACCCCACAGCAGCTGCAGGACTGGTACGGTCGCCGTCAGCGTCGCGCTGCTGGAGCTAGGAGTGGTGCTGGTCCTTTGTCTACTGGAGGTGCTGGAGTCGCTGGTTCTGGAGGTGCTCGTGCTGGAGACACTGAGGCTGGAGACCCTGGGACTGGAGGTGCTGGTTCTGGGGGTGCTGCTGCTGGAGACACTGCGGCTGGAGACCCTGGGACTGGAGGTGCTGGGTCTGGGGGTGCTGCTGCTGGAGACACAGAGGTTGGAGACCCTGGGACTGGGGGTGTCGGCTCTGGGACTGGAGCTTCTGGAGCTGCTGGAGGTACGGGAGCTGCTGGAGGTACTGGAGCTGCTGGAGGCACTGGAGCTGCTGGAGCTGCCGGTACTGGTGCAGCTGCGCCGACACGACTGTTCTTCGCTCCGCCGTCTCCGTCGTCTCTGCCGCCGCCTGACTCTGCTCTTCGTCAGGTTGTTACTCTCCCGTCGTCTACTGGTCTTCCGTTACAGACTGGCTCACCGCTACCTGCTCCCTCTCCTTACACTGAGCCGACAGGCAGTCCTGCTACGCGTCGTGAGCCTGCGTCGCGTCCTGTCTCGCCTGTTCGTTCTGGTCGTACCGTTCGTCGTGTCGCTCGTGCGCGTCAGCCGGCTGTCCCCAGTGCACACCTTGTTGTCCGTCGTCCTTCCTCTGCTCCGCAGCCTGTTCCTCTGCCGTCTCCCCCTGCCGTCTCCTCCTGCCTGTCGTTCCGGACCCTGAGTCTGACCGGTTTCGTACTGAGCACCCTACTGTCACGCGTCTCCTAGCCACTGTTGTCACTGACCCGTCGTTTGAGTCTACTGCTGCGTCTGCCTTGGTCGCTGAGCTTGTTGACTTTGCTGCTGCCTGTCGTCTAGACTACGCCGCTAGTCTTGTTGCTGGGTCTGAGTCTGTCTGTCCTCCGTCCGTCGGGGGTGAGTGTGCTCTTAGCACGGACGTCCTTGAGGACAGGCAGGAGGAGTTCCAGTGTCTTGCTGCTGCTTTACCTCATCTTGTGTCCTCGCTACTTGCCCCTGAGGGAGACCCGGATGCACCAGACATCCCGACTCCGCGCTCTTACGCAGAGGCGATAGAGGGTCCCTACTCCTCTCAGTGGCAGGCAGCCATGGACGCAGAGATGGCTTCTTGGAAGTCCACAGGCACCTACGTTGACGAGGTTCCCCCACCTGGGGCGAACATCGTCAGTGGCATGTGGATTTTCAGGGTGAAGCGGCCGCCGGGTTCTCCGCCTGTCTTCAAGGCGCGTTACGTGGCTCGAGGCTTCAGTCAGCGAGAGGGAGTTGACTTCTTCCAGACCTTCTCCCCCACCCCGAAGATGACCACTCTTCGGGTGCTGCTGCATGTTGCTGCTCACCGTGACTACGAGCTTCACTCTCTTGACTTCAGCACAGCTTTCTTGCAGGGCAGCCTGCACGAGGAGATCTGGCTGCGTCGCCCCCCGGGCTTCACTGGGTCGTTCCCTCCTGGCACCCAGTGGAGCCTCCGGCGGCCGGTCTACGGTCTCCGCCAGGCGCCACGTGAGTGGCACGACACACTGAGGACTACGCTTGCAGCTCTTGGGTTCGCGCCTTCTACTGCTGACCCGTCGCTGTTTCTGCGCACCGACACTTCACTGCCGCCGTTCTACATCCTCGTGTACGTCGACGACTTGGTTTTTGCCACTGCTGACACTGAGGCTCTCGCCCACGTGAAGTCGGAGCTGCAGAAGAGACACACGTGCACAGACTTGGGTGAGCTGCGCAGCTACCTTGGCTTGCAGATCACCCGGGACAGAGCACGCCGCACCATCACCCTGACTCAGTCACACATGGTGCAGCAGGTCCTTCAGCGCTTCGGCTTCACCTGGTCTTCAGCACAGGCCACTCCTCTGGCTACAGGTCACACGCTCTCAGCTCCACCTTCGGACGAGTCCGTAGAGCCGAGTGGTCCTTACCCAGAGCTAGTCGGCTGCCTCATGTACCTGATGACTTGCACTCGACCTGACCTCGCGTACCCTCTTGGTCTTCTGGCTCGCTACGTGGCTCCTGGTCGGCACCGACCTGAGCACATGGCTGCTGCTAAGAGGGTACTGCGCTACTTGTGCAGCACATCAGGCATGGGGCTAGTGCTTGGAGGGACGAGCCCAGTTGTCCTCACTGGGCACTCAGACGCTTCTTGGGTTGACGACCTGGCTACTCAGCGGTCGTCACAGGGTTACACCTTCAGCCTTGGCTCTGGTTCAGTTTCGTGGCGTTCTACACGCTCGTCTTCAGTTCTCAGCTCCAGTTGTGAGGCTGAGATCTACGCCACAGCCATGGCTGCATAGGAGTTACGCTGGCTCACCTACCTGCTGACTGACTTGGGAGAGCAGCCTCGTTCTCCTCCAGTGCTGTACGTCGACAACAAGGCCGCCATTGCCTTTTGTGAGGAGCACAGACTGGAGCACAGAACGAAGCACATTGCTCTGCGTTACTTCCTGGCTCGAGAGTTGCAGCAGCGAGGCCAGCTTCGTCTTCGTCACGTGGCCACTCGGGCCAACACTGCTGATATATTCACCAAGGCACTTCCGTCTGGTGATCATCAGCGCTTTTGTACCCTGTTAGGCCTTGTGCCTACGTTTCCACACTTGCTGTAGTCTCTGCTTGTACTGTGATCTATATATATACATGCATGCCTGCTCTTGCTAGGTAGTCATCACTGTACTGTTATTGTTGTATATATATCTCTGCATGTGGACTGGCCTTGTGGCCCTTTGCTTGTGCTCAGAATGTGTGGTGACGTTGAGATCCACCCTGAGCTTGCTTTGCTTCTCTTGACTGGTCGTTTGACCCCTTGTTCTCCCCCACTTTGCCTATGGGGGTGTGTCAAACATATATGCTGCATATTGTCTAGGCTGTAGTGGGGTAGCCCATATGGGGTACAGCCCAATTAGGGTTTACTACTTGTACTCCTGCATGCTGCTAGTTCATCCATTCCTGCTGCTAGATTCTGACACACAGGAGCCACGTTTCATCGCTGCCACATCTGCCACCGCCTGCTTGAAGGGGCGCAACGTCAGCATGCTTTTCTGCTTGTAGAGCTTGAAGCGATGCGCAGTCTTGAAGTCGGAGGCGTTGGCGACTTGGAGGAGTTGAAAGCGATCGGCGATGAGCGCGTACGCCTCGTCGACGTGCTCGAGCGCGCCAGCGGTGTCGCCGTGGCGTATCTTGTGCTCTGAGAAGTACTTCAGGTACGCGCGCAAGTCCTCCAGAAATTTAGCTTGCTCGCGTATGCCAACGTGGTTAAATGAGGAAGCCGGGATTGTGGGGTCGGTGGATGGGAGTGGAGGAAGATGCTCAGTGGGTGCACGATAATTGGCATGTGCATGAGCCTCACCCGCTTCGTCTTCGGAGTCGTTGCCGTCGTTGACATTGTTGGGCGCTGCAGCAGCAGCGTGTTCCCTTTCGGCACGATGGACTTTGGGTGCGCGAGCGTGGCGAGCCAAATCGTTTCTTGCGTTTGCATTTTTGCAGATGCAGAAATTATAGTTGATGCAGCCGTAACCGCGGGTGTGTGCTGCTGTAACAGCGCCAAAAGGGCTTGGACTTGGTCAGCAGTCAGCGCTGGAGTCAAAGCGGGGTTAGCCGTCGCGTCAGACGAGGACCCAGTTCGGCGCCTCTGGCGCTGACGCGACGGTCCAGCCACGGGTCCTGGCGCGTGTGGTGCCACAGGTGCTGCAGATGCCTCCGTCGCCACTTGCGCCACAGGTGCCGAAGGGTGCTGCTGGACCGGGGCGTTGGCGTTTTTGTTGACCTCGCCATGCGCATCAGTATCTCGACGCCAGTGGGCGCGATATCTTTGTCGTCCGCCCGTCGTTTGTTGCGGCGCTCGCCCGAAATTTCACGGGCGTTCTTCTCGTTGTTCGGTTGATTTGGGACGTTGGCGTTCGGGGTGCTCGGCGCCATTGAAGCTTGATTGTAGTTGAGATGTCCGACAGCAGCGTAGAAGGTGAGCGGAAGCGAGGAAGCCTCACCAGGTTTAAGCCTGAAAAAATCGGGGGGACTCGAACCTCCGAAAAATTCGGGATGGGTATCGAAACTGGGAATCAGGGTTCTCGTTATCAGACCAATTTGGTCTGATGGTCTGAGTTTAAGACTTGATTTTTTGTATTCATCTGCTTCCTAAAACTCTGTGTTTTTTCTCATCTGATCAGTAAGACAAGCGTTTCAGGTTCGTATGATTTTCCAGACCATGTAGAATTCTTAATCTGAATATACAGATATCGAGTTCGGTTTCGTCTGAAACCGACATCTTGACCCACTAGGCCATATGCCCAGTAGACGAGGATAGGACCACAGGTACAGCCATTTGCTGCCCTGTAACTGCACACGCATTCAATACGCGTGTCCAGTAGCAGCCTCGCTGTCATGTAACTGCGGCATATGCTGCCAAGAGTTTGTCGTGTGGCTGGCTGTCGGCACCGACGCCAGCCACATCCACGGCAACGCGTTGTCTCGTGCAAGCGCATTTGCATTGTGGTCGTACACCTGATGCCTGTTTGAGCCCCTCCCGGTTGCCTTACGAAGGGGGCGTATAAGCTGTCACGAGCATTTCGCATAAGTTTCGGCAATTCGCAGCTAGCTAAAAATGATTCGCATGTGCTTATAAACAAGATCTGTAACCTAGTTTGACTTCAGTCTCCTCTGCTTGACTTCGGTCTGTACCTAGTTTGACGTCGGTCTGTTCGTTACTACCAGGGCAAATTTTATCAGTGTAAATCACCCTGATACCCTGATAATCAGGGTGGTTTTTGGTGGTCACACTGATGGCCTAGGGTTTTTTTTTTTTGAGTTAGGTTTACCCTGATGTGCCAGGGTTTTGATATACACTGATGCCCAAGGGTTCCCGAATCCCATGACGAGTTTTACTCTTAAACGAGTACCCTTCCCCACCCCCCCCTTTCCCGAAACCCGGGAATCCCGATAGGCAACTGTTAAATTGTAATGTGTTATATGTTGGTAGGCTGTAGTGGGGTAGCCAATATGGGGTACAACCCCAACTAGGGTTTGCTACTTGTACCAACTGTTTCATTCAATGCATTCATTCTTGCCTAGTTCTTCTGAAATGGTATTCAGAGCAGGAGGTCCCTAGGACCTACCGACCGTTTTTTTTAAGGGCCCACCACCGCTCGCATGCGGTTACCACGCTACCCCGTGCCCTAGCCTCGTAGCGCCCTCGTGCGCCCTCGTTAGCGCCCTCGTGCGCCCTCGTTAGTGCCCTCGCGCGCCCTCGTTAGCGCCCTCGTGCGCCTCTCGTTAGCGCCCTCGCGCGCCCTCGCTAGCGCCCTCGCGCGCCCTTGTTAGCGCCCTCGTGCGCCTCTCGTTAGCGCCCTCGCGCGCCCCTCGCAGCGTCGCCCGCCCGCCGAGCCGCCCGCTCGCAGCGTCGCCCGCCCGCCCGCTGCCCGCTTCGCAGCGTCGCCCGCCCGCCGTGCTGCCCGCTCGCAGCGTCGCCCGCCCGCCTCGCTGCCCGCTTGCAGCGTCGCCCGCCCGCCCGCTGCCCGCTTCGCAGCCCGCCCGCCGCGCTGCCCGCTCGCAGCGTCGCCCGCCCGCCCGCTGCCCGCTTGCAGCGTCGCCCGCCCGCCCGCTGCCCGCTTCGCAGCCCGCCCGCCGCGCTGCCCGCTCGCCGCGTCGCCCGCCCGCCCCGCTGCCCGCTGCCCGCCGCACTTCCCGCCTGCAGCGCCGCCTGCCCGCCGCGCTGCCCGCTTCGTAGCCCGCCCCCCGCACTGCCCGCTCGCCGAGTCGCCCGCCCGCCGCGCTTCCCGCCGAGCTACCTACCTGCAGCGCTGCGGCAGCTTCCTTTGCTCAGTCGCACTGTCACTATGGCTTCCATCCGCGTGCTGTCGTTCGATGCTGAGGGCCGCCCTGTGAAGTTCGCCACTTGGCTGGATGACCTGCAGCTGTTCCTTCTGAGCGATAGCAAGGAGCATGTGTCGCTCTATGATTACGCGTCTGGTGCTGCACCTGCCCCTCCTGCCACAGCTGAGCTTAGTGTTCGTTCCCACTGGCAGACTCGTGACGCAGCTGCTCGCCTAGCCATTCGCAGTCACCTCCCGCTAGCTGAGCTAGAGCATTTTGGCGACTGCAAATCCGCTAAGGCCCTGTACGATGCTGTCGTTGCTCGCTACTCCTCGCCTGCCACAGCCGAGCTTAGCCGCCTCATGCTGCCGTACCTGTTCCCTGAGCTGTCCACCTTTGCTACAGTCGCCGATCTTATCACCCACCTTCGCACTAGTGATGCTCGCCTGCGTGCTGCCCTTCCCACCGAGTTCTGCGCTAAGAACCCCCCTCCACTGTACTGGACACTCCACTTCATAGTCACCCGACTCCCTGACACCCTCAGCTCAGTTCGAGACCACTTCCTTGCTCGCTGTCCCACTGAGCTCACAGTCGCCCTCCTAGAGGAGCAGCTGCTAGCGGCCGAAAAGAGCATTGTAGCTGTCGGTGCTGCTCGTGGCGCTCCTCGCACCCCCATCTTTGAGGGGTGTTCTCCCTCTCCCCTCGCTCCCTCCTACGCTACTGCTGCTGCTGTTGACTTCCTTGGTGCTGAGTCTGCTGGCGCTGCTTCTGCTCCTGGTGGGAGGCGCCGCACCGGCAAGGGCAAGGGGGGCAAGGGTGGCGGGGGTGGCGCTGGGGGGGGAGGAGGTGGGGGAGGTGGGGGGGGAGGCGGTGCTGGAGGGAGCGGTGGCGGGAGTGCTGGTGGGAGTGGGGTCGGCAGCGGAGGCGGGGGCGGCGGAGGGAGCGGTGGCGGTGGTGGCGGCGGCGGCGGTGGCGGCGGCGGCGGCGGTGGCGGCGGCGGCGGCGGTGGCGGTCGGAGCGGAGGTAGTGGTGGTGGCGGAGGTCGGAGTGGAGGCACTGGCTCGGGCCAGAGCTCCCAGCAGCAGCAGCGTCCCCAGACGACCCAGCAGCTTCGTGAGTGGCTTGCTCAGCGTGGGACGTCGGGGGGCAATGGCCGCTGTTCCTATGTCATTCGCACAGGTGACCGCAAGGGACAGACGTGTGGGAGGTTCCACACCCCGTACCGCTGCTTCTCCCGCCTTGACGACGCTTGGCGTGAGGAGATGGGCGAGGATGTTGAGCGCCCCCGCTGGGCTGAGCTCATGAGGGCTGGTGTTGATATCTTTGCTCTTGACTATGATGCTATTATTGCTGCCATGTATGCATTGACTGTTAGTGCCGAGGGAGACTGTTACTTGTGTGTGCCGCCTGACCCAGGTATAGAGCCCGCTGCCCTGGGTACTAGTGAGTCTGCTCTCTCTGGTATGGTGCCCCCTGTACTTGCCCCCTCCAGTGCTGTCCCGGCTGTTTGCGAGTCTGCTCTCTCAGGTACAGCACCCACAGAGACTGCTCTCTCAGGTACCGCACCGGCTGAGGCCTGTCACACCTTCACCCTTGACTCAGGTGCTTCCCGCTGTTTCTTTCGTGACAGTACTGAGCTCACACCGCTTCCTGCACCGGTCCCAGTCTCCTTGGCTGACCCCTCTGGGGGCCCAGTCCTTGCCCAGTCCACCACTGTGCTCCCTTGTCCGGCGGTTCCGTCTGGCTCGTTGTCGGGTTTCCACCTCCCCTCGTTCTCGACGAACCTGGTGAGCAACGCTGTCATCCAGGATCAGTGGGTTGACACCTTTACCCCTGGAGGACAGCGTGTGGCGATCTGCACGTGCTCCAGGACCGGCCGTCACCTGGCTACGTTTACCCGTCGGCCGGGGTCGAGTCTCTACACACTGACCACTGCGTCTCCTCAGGTTGCTGCTGTCGGTCAGGTGTCCGCGTCAGGTCTGGTGGCCCACGCCTGTGAGTGTCGTTCCCTGTCGCACCAGACTCTTCTCTGGCACCACCGCCTGGGTCACCCCTCCTTGCCACGCCTCCGTGGCATGCACCGTCGCTGCCTTGTGTCTGGTCTTCCCAGGTCCCTCCCTCCCCTCCCTGCCTCGCCTGCGCCGCCTTGCCTTCCTTGCGTCGAGGGGCGGCAGCGCGCCGCTCCTCACTCCTCCTCGTTCCCCCCGACAGAGGCTCCTCTGCAGACCCTCCACCTGGACGTGTGGGGCCCAGCCCGCGTTCGTGGCCAGGGCGGTGAGCGGTACTTTTTGCTGGTTGTCGACGACTACTCGCGTTACACCACGGTCTTCCCCTTGCGCACCAAGGGTGAGGTCCCTGCTGTTCTGATCCCTTGGATCCGCACAGTTCGTCTCCAGCTCCGCCGCCGTTTCCGGACGGATCTTCCTGTCCTGCGTCTGCACTCTGACAGAGGTGGTGAGTTTTCCTCCGATCTCTTGAGGACCTTCTGTCAGGCGGAGGGCATCGAGCAGACCTTCACGCTTCCGGACTCCCCACAGCAGAATGGGGTTGCTGAGCGCCGCATTGGCCTGGTCATGGAGGTCGCTCGTACCTCCTTGGTCCACGCGGCGGCTCCCCATTTTCTGTGGCCGTTTGCTGTCCGGTACGCCGCGCATCAGCTCAACCTCTGGCCCCGTGTCTCCTTGCCGGAGACCTCGCCCACACTGCTGTGGACGGGGGAGGTTGGTGATGCGTCGCGCTTCCGGGTGTGGGGTGCTCGTGCCCTTGTCCGCGATACGTCCGCGGACAAGCTCTCCTCCCGCACGCTTCCCTGTGTCTTCCTTGGCTTTGTCCCTGACGCGCCGGGCTGGCAGTTTTACCACCCCACCTCGCGCCGGGTCTTCGCCTCTCAGGACGTCACCTTTGACGAGTCGGTCCCTTTTTACCGTCTCTTCCCCTACCGCACTGCCCCCCTCCCTCCCCCGCCGCTTTTCCTTGCTCCTGGTCCCCCTCCGGTAGACCCCCTTCCCCCTCAGGGTCCTGCTCCTTCAGGTGTCTCTCAGGTAGACCCTCCTCCCGTCGCTGAGCCTGTCGAGGTCACAGGTGACTCAGGTGCTGCTGCAGGTGGTGCTGCTGGGAGTGCTGAGCCTGGGGGTGCTGAGCCTGCGGGTGCTGGGCCTGGGAGTGCTGGGACTGCGGGTGCTGGAGCTGAGGGTACTGTGCCTGGGAGTTCGGCGCCTGGGGGTGCTACGAGTGGGGGTGCTGAGCCTGCGTGTACGGAGTCTGGGGGTGCCGAGCCTGGGGGTACTGCGCCTGAGGGTACTGAGCCTGGGGGTGCTGCTACTGAGCCTACGGAGCCTGGGGTTGCTGCGTCTGGGAGTTCGGCGCCTGGGGGTGCTGAGCCTGGGGGTACTGTGACTGGGAGTGCTGTGCCTGCGGGTACTGAGCCTGGGGGTGCTGCTACTGAGCCTACGGAGCCTCGGGTTGCTGCGTCTGGGGGTGCTCCGGTTCGGGGTGCTGAGCAGTCTCTCACACCGCAGCAGCTTCGTGACTGGTACGTCCGGCGCTTTCGCCGTCCTTGTGGCTCGGCTGGAGTTGGGGGTGCTGGAGCTGCTCGTCCTGGGGGTGCTCGTACTGGGGGTGCTGGAGCTGCCGGGACTGGTTGTTCTGGGAGCACTACGACTGGAGCTGCTGGAGCTGGGGACTCTGGAGCTGGCGACTCTGGGGGTGCTCTTCCTAGCGGTGCTGCGGACCCTCGGGGTGGCGCTGCTGCTGGTGCTGCGGACCCACCTGGTGGAGCTGCTGCTGGTGCTGAGGACTCGGTCGTTGGAGCTCCTGCTGGTACTGAGTACCAGGCCGTTGGAGTCTCTTCTGCTTCTGGAGACGCTGCGCGGCCGCGACCGTACTTCGTACCGCTCCTTCAGCAGGTTCTTGGGCAGGCTCCTCCTCCTTGTCCTCCTCCCTCCGTAGAGTGTCCTCCGCCTGTCCAGTCGCAGTCACAGTTACCGCCTACCTCGCCTCTCCCTGCTCCCTCTCCTTACACTGGTCCCACAGGAGGTCTTACAGAGCGTCGTGAGCCTGAGTCTCGTCCTGCGTCGCCTGTTCGTACTGCTCGCACTAGTCGTCGTGTCCGTCGTGAGCGTCCTCCTCCTGTCCCCGGCACTCACTACATGACTCTGCGTCCATCTACTGCTCCTCAGCGTGTCCCTCTACCGTCTCCTCCTGCGTCCTCTTTGCCTGCCGTTCCGGACCCTGAGTCTGACCGGTATCGTGCTGAGCACCCTACTGTCACGCGTCTCCTAGCTACTGTTGTCACTGACCCTACATTTGAGTCCTCGGCTGCGTCTGCTCTGGTCGCTGAGTTGGTTGACTTTGCTGCTGCCTGTCGTCTAGACTACGCTGCTAGCCTTGTTGCTGAGTCTGAGTCTGCGTCTGTCTGTCCTCCGTCCGTCGGGGGTGAGTGTGCTCTTGGCACGGACGTCCTTGAGGACAGGCAGGAGGACTTTGACTCTCTCGCGGCTGCTGTACCTCATCTCGTGGCCTGGTTGCTTGCCCCTGAGGGAGACCCGGATGCACTAGACATCCCCACTCCGCGCACTTACGCAGAGGCGATCTCGGGTCCCTACTCCTCTCAGTGGCAGACAGCCATGGACGCAGAGATGGCATCCTGGAAGTCCACAGGCACCTACGTCGACGACGTTCCCCCTCCTGGGGCGAACATCGTCGATGGCATGTGGATTTTCAGGGTGAAGCGGCCACCAGGTTCTCCGCCTGTCTTCAAGGCTCGTTACGTTGCTAGAGGCTTCAGTCAGCGTCAGGGGGTTGACTTCTTCCAGACCTTCTCCCCCACCCCGAAGATGACCACTCTTCGGGTTCTGCTGCACGTTGCTGCTCAGCGTGACTACGAGCTTCACTCTCTTGACTTCAGCACAGCGTTCCTGCAGGGCAGCCTGCACGAGGAGATCTGGCTGCGCTGCCCACCTGGCTTTACTGGGTCGTTTCCTCCTGGTACCCAGTGGAGCCTCCGCCGGCCAGTCTACGGTCTCCGCTAGGCGCCACGTGAGTGGCACGACACACTGAGGACTACACTTGCGGCTCTTGGGTTCGCGCCGTCTACTGCTGACCCGTCGCTGTTTCTGCGCACAGACACGTCGCTGCCGCCGTTCTACATTCTCGTGTACGTCGACGACTTGGTCTTTGCTACTGCTGACACTGAGGCACTCGCTCGTGTGAAGTCGGAGCTGTAGAAGAGACACACCTGCACTGACCTGGGTGAACTGCGTAGCTACCTTGGCTTGCAGATCACCCGGGACAGAGCTCGCCGCACCATCACCCTGACTCAGTCACACATGGTGCAGCAGGTCCTTCAGCGCTTCGGCTTCCAGTTCTCCTCACCACAGGCCACACCTCTGGCTACCAGCCACTCGCTCTCAGCTCCACCTTCGGACGAGTCCGTAGAGCCGAGTGGCCCGTACCCAGAGCTTGTAGGCTGCCTCATGTACCTGATGACTTGCACACGACCTGACCTCGCGTACCCTCTTAGCATCCTTGCTCGTTACGTTGCGCCTGGGAGACACAGGCGAGAGCACTGGGAGGCTGCTAAGAGGGTGCTGCGCTACTTGTGCAGTACATCAGGCATGGGGCTGGTGCTTGGAGGACACGACAGAGTTGTTCTCACTGGTCACTCGGACGCTTCTTGGGTGGACGACTTGGCTACGCAGCGGTCGTCGCAGGGTTACACCTTCAGCCTTGGCTCTGGTTCTGTCTCGTGGCGGTCCACCCGTTCTTCTTCTGTTCTCAGCTCTAGTTGTGAGGCTGAGATCTATGCCACAGCCATGGCTGCACAGGAGTTACGCTGGCTCACCTACCTGCTGACTGACTTGGGAGAGCGGCCTAGTTCTCCTCCAGTTCTGTACGGCGACAACAAGGCGGCCCTTGCCTTGTGTCAGGAGCACAGACTGGAGCACAGGACGAAGCACATTGCTCTTCGCTACTTTCTTGCTCGAGAGCTGCAGCAGCGAGGTCAGCTTCGGCTTGTGTACGTGGACTCGAAGGCCAACACTGCTGATATCTTCACCAAGGCGCTCCCGCCTAGTGATCATCAGCGGCACTGTACTTCTTTAGGCCTTGTGTCCACGTTTCCTCACTTGCTCACTGCTTGACATTCTTTGTACTGTACTTTATATATATCTTGTTGCTTGTCTTGTACTATATCTAGCACTGCATGTGAACTGGCCTTGTGGCCTTTGCTTGTGCTCGGAGTGTGGTGACTTTGTGATCCACCCTGGGCTTGCGTTGCTTTGCTGGACTGGTCTTGTGACCCTTTGTTCTCCCCCACTTTGCCTATGGGGGTGTGTTAAATTGTAATGTGTTATATGTTGGTAGGCTGTAGTGGGGTAGCCAATATGGGGTACAACCCCAACTAGGGTTTGCTACTTGTACCCAACTGTTTCATTCAATGCATTCATTCTTGCCTAGTTCTTCTGAAAGCAACTATCAAAGCCGGAATTTCGGCCTTCACAACGCATGTGGTGGCAGACAGTGGGCCATCATTTGCCAGGGTTACAGTTTCTTTGTACACTGATGCGACAGGGTAGATTTTTTGAAAGCTTGGAAAACCCTGATGGAAAAGATTTTTTACAAGGGGTCACACTGATAATCAGGTTTTTCAGCTTGTGGTACACTGATCACAAGGGTTGGTCAAATCCAAAAATTTGCCCTGGTTACTACTGGTTGATAACCACGTGACGCGCTTGTAATGTAGGTGCATGAAGCTGGGGAAACAACCTCGGGTGCAGCGTATCCATCCGGCGCAAGGCAAATTCGCGTGCATGGGGTGAGCATCAGCTGTAGTGCCCCCCGCTCCCAACACGCAGCGCCTTTCGGTTCTCAATGCACTGCACGGTGATGGGGTTGACTTTTGACTCTGCAGGATTACAGTAGGTTGACTTTTGACTGGATTTTTTTTCGTCTTATGTATCAGACTAGAAAAATGTTTTCAGCTTATAATGCAGACCATGAAAATTTCGTCGTCCGAGCATAAGACGGGGGAAAATTTTTCCAGGCTACTGTCAGACAGCCCCAAAACCTAGCGAGAGAACTCCTGGGAATTGAACTTGAGCGATTGTAAAAATGAGGGACGTGGGTGGGGGAAGAATGACCCCAGCCCACATTATATATTCGGAGAAGGCGTCTGAATAGCACGCTTCAACGATGCACAAAATTGCGTTACAATCAGCTTCGCTTTCACAATACACAAATTTGAAAGCGATAAACACTTTGATTTTTTTCATGAGACATCTGCCGAGTTAGCATCAGCGGTTCAATGCCAATACTGTGGACTGCGCTATAATATCTCCCTGAAACTAACCGGTAGTAGTGGAAACAGAAAATGCACGTTATTCTGTACTAGTCAAGCAATTAGCTTTTCACTTAGTACAGCCCACCAAGTTTATAGTGAAAAGTTCAGTCCAGCCCACCAGGCATTAAGCAAGCATTCAAAAGAGCAGCCCACCAAGACAGAGCAACCCACCATAAACCCTGTAAGTTTTGACCATCCAAGGCATTTCTTCCCATGCCATGCAGCTGGATTTCGACCTCCATGGCCCTCTTCAAATACTTCAATCGGTCTGCGAGTCTTTGTTGGACTTCGGAATCTTAAGTCTTCCTAGCCAGAGCCTCCAAGTTACCACAGAAGGCACTTGAAGGATTGGGCCAAACCATAAAGAGATCTGTTGAAAGAAAGATGCGAATTTGTAGAGCGCAAAAAGAAGGGTGTTCATGCATATATTGGGGAATAATGCCAATAAAGAGTGGGAAAATGAGGGCTGGAGACAGGGAAGCCATAGCACTGGAGGGTAGACATAAAGCAAAAGACCAGCCATGAGGGAGAGGGACGGGGAGAGAGAGGGAGGGGGGGGGAGAGGGAGGGGGAAGGGGAGGGGGAGGGGGAGGGAGGGGGGGGGGGAGAGGGGGAGGGGGAGGAGAGGAGAGGGGGGAGGAGAGAGGGAGAGAGAGAGAGAGAGAGAGAGGGAGAGAGAGAGAGAGAGAGAGAGAGAGAGAGAGAGAGAGGAGAGAGAGAGAGAGAGAGAGAGAGAGAGAGAGAGAGAGAGAGAGAGAGAGAGAGAGAGAGAGAGAGAGAGAGAGAGAGAGAGAGAGAGAGAGAGAGAGAGAGAACTGCATGCGTTGTACCTACCTGTGATTCAATACAAGGACATTGAGAGAGAGGTAGAGAAACTCACGTAAGCGGTATTTCGAGTACGCCATCGCCCGTGGGGACGTCTGCGGTTAATGGCGTTCCACCACAGTTGGGCTGAGTGTAAAAGACGACCGCCGTGCATGAAATGTACGATTCAGGAGCACGATACAGAAAGCCAGCCGACTTGGCAGAGGCCACAACCACTTCAGGAATAGTGACGCAAGTGAAGGGCTTCAGGCGGAAGACATAAGGAGGGTTTGTTGTGCCGAAATTGACCTCACTGAAGATGCTGATGGCGACGTCAGCCACATCGGGAACGAGGCCTGTGAGGGCATTGGACGTAGGGGAGTGTTGGAGAGGCAGTATAGATGAGGCAGACAGGCAAGGCGGTAGGAAGAAGAGAAGAATGAGAAGGATGCCTGTGAGGACATTGGACGTAGGGGAGTGTTGGAGAAAAGTTTAGGTGTTACTGTGATGAGGAAGACACGTAAGGCTGCAGTGGAAAGGGGGAATGAGATTTGTTTTTACTATGACGGAGAGCGGAGGACAATGAGAGTGCATGCGTGAGAGGAAAGAGAGAGAGAAAGGTTTTGCTATAAAGGTGCTGGCACTAGATGTTTCTTTCAAACGAAGGTGAAACAGCAACAGCATCATAAGCACTACCCTGGTGATCGCATACGGCCTGCACAGCCTGCAAGATCTAGTGTACCCACCTGGCACACAGGTACCAGAGCGCATGCTGAAGCCAGGGGGGCAGTATGTGTATGGTAGGGAATTCTTGCCCCAGGTGCTCTGAAGGCAGTTCTTGCATTGGCCTTGGCCTGTAGGTAGCATCGGGGTTGGCGAGATAATGGAATACGAGGAATTTGTGACTCTTGTGCATGACAGAACGGGTGTGATTTACGCGGGAGAACAAGGAAGCAAGAGCGTGGTTGGGGGATGGGGGAGGAAGGGGGTTGGGATAGGATGGGGACAGACAGAGTACGGGAGAGGGTATTGGAGATGGAAAGAGCGAAAAGGAAGGTGAGGGGTGACAGAGTGAGTGACACAGAGAAGAGAGAAACAGAGAGAGTGACATAGAGAGAGTGATACAGAGTGACACAAAGAGTGTGATACAGAGTGATACAGAGAGAGTGATACAGAGTGATACAGAGATAGTCACACACCAATCTAAACACACATACCAATGCAACTCCCAGAGACTCCCTCCTGCTCGTAGCCTTGCTTGCAATCACAATACGGTTCATAGTTAGATAGCTTGAAGCAAGTTCCACCCTCGCCACAATCCTTGATAGAGCACGGCTCTGCATGGAAAGAAAGAATTGGCAGATTGAATACGAGTGTGCAAGCTTCGTCAAAATGGATTGAACTCAACGTCATGCTATGCTACGAGTGCCATGGTTTCCAGTGTTTTGACTTTTGAGGCGCCTCAAAAGTGTTTTGTCCTTTCGCAAGTGAATTCGTCACTAGCGTGCTTTGAGCATGCTGTAGATACAAGGGTGCGGAAACATCAGGGACAGGCAGGGATGCGGGAGAGAGTTACGGGATAGAGAGTGATGGGTGGGGGAGCAAAGGGAGAAGAAACGAGTGGGGAAAGTGGATGAATGAAACATCAAGGTGACCAAGAAAGGGCCTCAAGCTGAAGGGAAAAGAGAGTGATGGGTGGGTGGGAGCGATGAGGGTAGGAACAAAGGCAGGGAATCTGCTTAACCCTGAAAAGGACCAGACACACAAGAATCGAAAGAGAGGAGAAGAGGGAGAGAGAGGGGGAGAGAGAGAAAGGGAGAGGGAGGGAGAGAGAGGGAGAGAGAGGGAGAGAGAGAGAGAGAGAGAGAGAGGGAGAGAGAGGGAGAGAGAGGGAGAGAGAGGGAGAGAGAGGGAGAGAGAGGGAGAGAGAGGGAGAGAGAGGGGAGAAGAGGGAGAAAGAGGGAGAGGAGAAGAGCGAGAGAGAGAGCGAGAGAGAGAGAGAGAGAGGAGAGAGAGGGGGGGGGGGGAGGGGGGGGGAGGGGGGGGGGAGAGAAAGAGGGAGAGAGAAGCGGGAAGGATGGCTTCATGGAGGGGAAGGCTGAGACAACTGCCATGAGACAACTGCCATGAGACAACTGCCATGAGACAACTGCCATGAGACAACTGCCATGAGACAACTGCCATGAGACAACTGCCATGAGACAACTGCCATGAGACAACTGCCATGAGACAACTGCCATGAGACAACTGCCATGAGACAACTGCCATGAGACAACTGCCATGAGACAACTGCCATGAGACAACTGCCATGAGACAACTGCCATGAGACAACTGCCATGAGACAACTGCCATGAGACAACTGCCATGAGACAACTGCCATGGCGCACATGAGACAACTGCCATGGCGCACATGAGACAACTGCCATGGCGCACATGAGACAACTGCCATGGCGCACATGAGACAACTGCCATGGCGCACATGAGACAACTGCCATGGCGCACATGAGACAACTGCCATGGCGCACATGAGACAACTGCCATGGCGCACATGAGACAACTGCCATGGCGCACATGAGACAACTGCCATGGCGCACATGAGACAACTGCCATGGCGCACATGAGACAACTGCCATGGCGCACATGAGACAACTGCCATGGCGCACATGAGACAACTGCCATGGCGCACATGAGACAACTGCCATGGCGCACATGAGACAACTGCCATGGCGCACATGAGACAACTGCCATGGCGCACATGAGACAACTGCCATGGCGCACATGAGACAACTGCCATGGCGCACATGAGACAACTGCCATGGCGCACATGAGACAACTGCCATGGCGCACATGAGACAACTGCCATGGCGCACATGAGACAACTGCCTTGGCGCACATGAGACAACTGCCATGGCGCACATGAGACAACTGCCATGGCGCACATGAGACAACTGCCATGGCGCACATGAGACAACTGCCATGGCGCACATGAGACAACTGCCATGGCGCACATGAGACAACTGCCATGGCGCACATGAGACAACTGCCAAGGCGCACATGAGACAACTGCCATGGCGCACATGAGACAACTGCCATGGCGCACATGAGACAACTGCCATGGCGCACATGAGACAACTGCCATGGCGCACATGAGACAACTGCCATGGCGCACATGAGACAACTGCCATGGTGCACACTGCACATGAGACAACTGCCATGGCGCACGTGAGACAACTGCCATGGCGCACGTGAGACAACTGCCATGGCACACGTGAGACAACTGCCATGGCGCACGTGAGACAACTGCCATGGCGCACATGAGACAACTGCCATGGCACACATGAGACTGCCATGGCGCACATGAGACAACTGCCATGGCGCACATGAGACAACTGCCATGGCGCACATGAGACAACTGCCATGGCGCACATGAGACAACTGCCATGGCGCACATGAGACAACTGCCTTGGCGCACATGAGACAACTGCCATGGCGCACATGAGACAACTGCCATGGCGCACATGAGACAACTGCCATGGCGCACATGAGACAACTGCCATGGCGCACATGAGACAACTGCCATGGCGCACATGAGACAACTGCCATGGCGCACATGAGACAACTGCCATGGCGCACATGAGACAACTGCCATGGCGCACATGAGACAACTGCCATGGCGCATATGAGACAACTGCCATAACGCACATGAGACAACTGCCATGGCGGACATGAGACAACTGCCATGGCGCACATGAGACAACTGCCATGGCGCACATGAGACAACTGCCATGGCGCACATGAGACAACTGCCATGGCGCACATGAGACAACTGCCATGGCACACATGGGTCAATTCACACAAGCGTCGATGGATGGGTAAGCGTCAATAAGTGCAAGACCCAGCTCCCATGATCCCCAGCATGGCGCTGACTCACCAACGCATGCAGCGGCGCTGCCGTCCTTGGGCATGACCAGTCCAGGGTCGCAAATGCACTTAGCGAAGCCGTTTTTTAAGGAGCAGGTGGAGTTGGGCGGGCATGACGCAAGGGCACAGAGGTCCACGCCAGGCGGCAGAGTGGCAGTCAGACACGAGAAGGACCGGGTATTGTAATTTATGCCTTTCATCGCCCTGCACACGGTCCCAACAGCCAACACAAGCAGAGTCGGTCAACGCACTGGATCATCCTAAACCAGAAAACACTGCAAGGGCGCCAATAGACTGTGCTAATTTCTTTGTCACTTCCACACTCACGCGAATGTGGAAACGATGTTGAACTGCTGAGGGTTGACTTTCTTCCAGCCGCCGAGAGTTATCTCGACAGTCGTATTCAAGCCACTGCAGTCAGGCTGCTCCCAGAACACAAGCTTTCCGCACACCAGGTGATTCGGCGCGCCGTCATTCACGTTCCACAGGATCTTCACACACCCTAATGTGCCGTTGAACGGCGCCAGGCTCACGCAAGTCGAGGTGTTGGGTGGCGGCGCGCGCTGCACCACGGGGGCTTCCACGTCGCCTGCGCTGGCTTTGCAGGTGGTGCGTTTGTAGACCGCCACGCTCGTACCCACCGTCGTCCAGTTCTTGGCGGGGGCGCATTCGCCGTTGATAATGGCCTGCCCGGCCGGGCACTTGCAAAAAGGGTGGCTGTTGGAATCCACCGCGCACGACGCCCCTTCCGGGCAGACAACGCCGGGGGGACACATGGCTGGGGAGGAGGGGAAGACGCACGGGCGTCGTGTGGAGTAGTAGGGGGCATGGCGAAATGAATTAAACGAGTTAAAACATTTCTGGGATGGATGGGCATGATGGGTGACTTAAAACAACACCGTGTTTAGACTTAAAACAGGGCATGACGGTTCGGATGCGGCTGGTCGCGCGGACAAGTCGAGCGATGACTGGGACGACTGCAGTCGTCGGACGCTCACCAGGCGCCTTGACCGGTAACTCGCGGCGGGTGCTTGCTCCACTGAGAGGCCAGATGTGGGCCGCGACGAGACCAAGAGGCGATGAGAGGCACGCCGCGTGCAGCAGCAGAGCAAACACGACGGCCGTCCGAGAATAAGCCATTGTCTTAGTCGCGTATTGAAACGTGCCACGTTGGGAGCGCCGAGGTCAGATCAAGCAGCAGCAGGAACTTTTGAAGTTGAGAACATGCTACTAGGCAGTCTGATTTGAGTTTCCGGCGTTGCAGATGGGTTGTTGGGTGGGGTTTCGCAGCGGTAATCGAGCGAGTGAGTGATGGGCACGGCAGGTAGTTGACTATTTTGGCTGCCGCGGCCATCCCAGGAGCCCATTCCAGTAACGCTGCCATTCGTGTGGACCTCATTCGGCAGATCCAGTAACTGTACGCCGGGTGTCAGCGCCAGCTGGCATCGCAAGCGAGCTTCCGCTCGCGGGCAAACAAAAAAGTCAAACCCGTTCGGACGGGACGGGAAGCCTTCGGGATGCATCAACAATGGTAAACGCCTTGCCGTAAGGTGCGTTGAAGCAATTCCCCAACTCGCGGTGTTGAAGAACGCATTAAAACGCCAACGTCGTCTAGCGCTGCCTGCGGGCAAAACAAAGAAACCTCTATGGGTGGCATACGTCCTTTGCGAGGCATCCCTAAACAACTGATGCACGAAGGACCAATGGGTGATGACGGAGGAGGACATAGGGTGGCAAGGGTAGCGGTGCGTTTTGTCCAGAAATGAAGAATGTACTTTGGCGCCAGCCAACGTTGACATAGTTGTGTTTGGGTAACCATTTCACGGTGTGTCACAAAGTGGCTTGACACTCCGCGATTGATGACGAGCGCGAACTTGTTAGGGCGCATTTTGGGCCTCGTAACAAGTGATTTCTGAACAAGTTGTCGTGTGTGTCTTTTCGTGTAGACGTTCGAAGTTACGGTCGAACTTTTGCTAGTTACCAGCATCGCTAAATTATAGTTGTTTGCGAAACTCGTGATTTTGGGGGATGATTCGGAAAACCGCCAGGACCCAAACTCGAGTCGACCTCGTAATCGAACTTCTCGTGCATGGTTATCCAATCGTGTGTCCATCTAGTCACGTGTGATGAGCTGCGGATTGTGCGACAAGCACGAACTACATCATCTTGTTACCGAAGTCTTTTTCGGTACCAACTACATTGACTAGCTGGGTTACCTATAAAGTTAAACTTCGCTAACGAACTTTCGTGTGCCTTGTGTTTATGCGAAGGGCGATGCTGCGATTCTACCTCCAAAGGTCGAGAAAGTCGACCACAAGTCGACCAGAGCTCAAATGTGTAGTTTGGAAAAAAAATAAAGCAAAAAAACCCACACACGCCCTAAACTTGTTGTGAGGAGGTTCTTTCAACCTCCAGGAAATCGTCCAGCGTCGCAATAACACCTGAAATCGGATAGTAGTCGCTTGTTACGAAGTTGCTTGTTCGTAACTACCTGAAATGCGCCCTGACACACGAAACGCTGAACTCTGGTTCGCCCATATTCTGAACTGTTCGAGTTCAAAATGTTTGCCCTACGAATAATGTCCTACGTTCGCCCTATAACGAGAAATGCAGCCGTCGAACTTAGCAATCCAATAACCAGTCTTGTGTTCGTGCTGAAGCCATCTATAGCGCAACACGACCATCCCAACCTTGTTGCCTAACCAAGCGCCCAGAGCAGTCAAGACCAATTCGTTTCGCGCCTAAAATGCGTCAATATCTTCAAGATACCTGGAAGTTCCAATGCAAGCCACTCAATGACATACCTGGCTGTCAAGGCTGACGTATTCTAGCATGCTGACGTGGCTCGCATTCCATGGCCGTCCCGCTTTCTACCGTCACCTTCCTCTGCCTCTCGCTCAACCTCACAGTCTGCCACGTCTACAAGGCCTCGCTGGCCACGTGTACAGCCAGTGACACGTCAGCCACGCACACCTGTCCCTGTCCCCCATGGACGGCTGTAGTAAGCGTCACGTGGCCGCGGGACGGAGACAGCGCCCCCGCGTGCAGCATGAGGTTGCTGGTCCGCGCAGTTTCCGCCATCTCCGCCACCGCCCGCGACATTGCGCGGGAAGGGGGCGGTAGCAGGTGTGTGAGTTCTGTAGCGCGTGCCATTGCGCGGGAGAGGGGGAGTAGCAGTTGCGCGTGTGACACTGCAGCGCGGCGCGCATGGCGCCGCATGTTACTTGGCACATGGTAATCTGCGATGCTTCTGAAGGCTCTGACCCTGTGGAATTGAGCGCTTAAATTTGCGCGTCTCTTCCGCCGACGCACCCTCCCCCTCCCCTTTTTCGGCCTCTCCCTCTCCCCATCCCCCCTTCCTCCACCTTGCCCCTCTCTGCATTCCCCCCTACCCCTCCCCCCTGCCCCATTTTTCCCCTCTTCCCGCCGCCCCCGCACCTCTCTATCCAACCCGCTGTCCCATTCACCTGTGCTGTTGCCCCGCCAGCTGGCTGGCTGTGATTGGCCAAGAACCTTCGTTTCTGTCCGAGCAGTGGAGCGAGCAGGTGCTGCAGGGCAGCCCGTGGCGTGCCACGTGTCCCTCGCCCTTCCTCAAATCGGGTGAGCGGGGAGGAGAGAAGGGAGTGGAGAAAGGGAGGAGAGGGAATGGAGTGGTAGGAAACATGGGAAGGATGGGAGCAGGTAGGGGAGGGTCGAAGAGAGGAAAAGGGGCGTTAGCAGGGTGGGAGTGTTGGTTAATGAGCATTTTCAAATATCATTAAGAAATTGAGATTTCTAAAATGGTTCAATGTTGTGAATATCCGATGGGGTGAGGGTGGGAGGTCGCATGGCACTGTCACATTGCACTGATCGGATGGCACTGATCGCATGGTATTGATTGCATGGCATTGATCGCATGGCATTGATCGCATGGCATTGATCGCATGGCATTGATCGCATGGCATTGATCGCATGGCATTGATCGCATGGCATTGATCGCATGGCATTGATCGCATGGCATTGATCGCATGGCATTGATCGCATGGCATTGATCGCATGGCATTGATCGCATGGCATTGATCGCATGGCATTGATCGCATGGCATTGATCGCATGGCATTGATCGCATGGCATTGATCGCATGGCATTGATCGCATGGCATTGATCGCATGGCATTGATCGCATGGCATTGATCGCATGGCATTGATCGCTGGGGGGTTAAACTGATTCCTGCATGCACAGCATGGCATCCTTTCATCCGTCATGCCCGTTCCCTTCCCCCCTCTCTCTTACTCTCCCTCCCTCACCCTTTTTCTCTCCCTCTCCTTCTCCCTCTTTCTCCCTAAGTTGGATATTACGCTTACGTTTACGTACGTTTTACGTTTACGTTTACGTACGTTTTACGTTACGCGCGAGGTGCTGGAATGAGATTACGTTTCCGGGCAGATTTTTTTTTCTTTAGCTGCCCGGCTGAAGTAAAAAAAAATCAAGGGGATTCAGAAATGGCAACATCACTATTAAAGATGAAAGTATTCACACAAAAAATTCGTATGCATCACAAGGTGAGGCGTGTTACTTTTCGCGAGGTGTACAAACCAGCTCGCTCTTTGCCCCAATTTCACGCGATATTGCACGAGGCAACGTGTCCCCCCAATCCGTTCCTCCGAGTCACTTACCCTCCCACTCCCACGACGACGTACGCGAGACTCAGAAGGCCTGCTACTTCGACTAGATTGACGACCTAATGCTACTTCGTAGAACGATCTACCAAGAAGAGCCAAGATCTAGAACCCGTGCCTACCCTACTCTATAATGTCTAGTTACGACATAACTTACGATCTTAACATCTCGCCCGGCTGTAACCGATGCCCTGAACGATTCTGTAGCAACATTCCACCAAGAATAAAGACCGAAGAAACAATTCCGACATTTTTTTTTCGTTGAAAATTTTTACCTGCCCGGACTCAAGTTACGCGTGTTTACGAGTACGTAAACGTAAACGTAATGTTACGCGTAACATTACGTTTACGTAGGTCCAGGGACGTACGGACCCATCTTAGCTTTCTCCCACCCTCCCCAACCCCATCTCCCTATCAGGTGACTCTCTCCGCCTGCTTCCTCCTCCCAGCCTCTCCGCGCAAGGGGGAGGGGCGCAGCATGGGGGGGGCTGGGGAGCGGCGTGTGCGGAGGGGGAAGTGCTTTGGGGAGAGGAGGCAGCTGAGGAGATATGTGTGATTGTATCGAGGGGTGACAGGGGGAGAGGAAGGAGGGGTGGAGAGGGGAGGAGGGGGCGATGGGAGGGAGAGGAAGCGTGGAGAGATGGAGTAGCAGAGGGGATGGGTGAGGGTGTGGGTGGGGGAAGGGATGCAAAGAGGATTGAACGAGAGAGAGGCGCTTCGGGCCTTGCAAGGCGAGACAGAGGGGGGGAGGAGAGGAGGGAAGGGAGAGGGGTGGTTAGGAGAAAAGAGAGAGGGGAGGAGCGTGTGAAAGAGAAAGGGAAGGGAGGGAAGGAGAAGAAGGAAGGGAAGGAGAATAATGATGGGAAAGAAGGGAAAGAAGGGAAAGGAGGGAAGGAAGGGAAGAAAGAGATGGAAGAGAAGGAAGGGAAAAGTAGGAAAGAAGGGAAGGCAGGGAAGGAAGGGAAGGAGAAGAAGGAAGGGAAGTAGAAGAAGGAAGGGAAGAAGTGGATGGCGAAGCAGGGAAGCTCAGTGGACAGCAGCGAGACAGCACCTTCTGATGATGATGACCCTCACGCACTCATGCAGCTGGTATGTATGATTGCACCATGATTGCACTCATGCAGCTGGTATGTATGATGCACCATGATTGCACTCATGCAGCTGGTATGTATGATGCACCATGATTGCACTCATGCAGCTGGTATGTATGATGCACCATGATTGCACTCATGCAGCTGGTATGTATGATGCACCATGATTGCACTCATGCAGCTGGTATGTATGATGCACCATGATTGCACTCATGCAGCTGGTATGTATGATTGCACCATGATTGCACTTATGCAGCTGGTATGTATGATGCACCATGATTGCACTCATGCAGCTGGTATGTATGATTGCACCATGATTGCACTCATGCAGCTGGTATGTATGATGCACCATGATTGCACTCATGCAGCTGGTATGTATGATGCACCATGATTGCACTCATGCAGCTGGTATGTATGATGCACCATGATTGCACTCATGCAGCTGGTATGTATGATTGCACCATGATTGCACTCATGCAGCTGGTATGTATGATTGCACCATGATTGCACTCATGCAGCTGGTATGTATGATGCACCATGATTGCACTCATGCAGCTGGTATGTATGATTGCACCATGATTGCACTCATGCAGCTGGTATGTATGATGCACCATGATTGCACTCATGCAGCTGGTATGTATGATTGCACCATGATTGCACTCATGCAGCTGGTATGTATGATGCACCATGATTGCACTCATGCAGCTGGTATGTATGATGCACCATGATTGCACTCATGCAGCTGGTATGTATGATGCACCATGATTGCACTCATGCAGCTGGTATGATTGCACCATGATTGCACTCGTGCAGCTGGTATGTATGATTGCACCATGATTGCACTCGTGAGTTATCTACTTCCTTCCATAGGTGTGATGTGAAAGGCAGGCTTCTTTGACAGAGGCGCTTCACATCACACCACATTTTGACCGCACACACTCATCATCCCTCAAATCAAATCCCTTTGCGTGTGCACACCCGTTCCTTGCCCAAACCCCCCTAATCAGGGCGAGTCTCAAATGGTGTCCAATCAGGTCCGAGCGGCACTGGACTCGTTCAGCCGTGCGGTCACTCTGATACCAAACGATGCGGAAGCGTGGCGCCTGCAGGGGTGGGCGCTCAAGGAGGCTGGCAACAGGCGCGAGGCCGAGGCGAGCTTCAGTAGGAGCATTGAGTTGAATGAGAGGTGCGGCTGCTGAGGGTGCTAGGTGCTGATGCTATGTGTGTGTGATGCGCGCGCGGCGTGTGTGTGCATGCAGGCGTGTGAAAGCACAAAGCGGCAGATGGAAGGGGTTTTTGTTCGTCCTCTTTCTCCTGTCCTAGTCAATCGCATCTCAGTTCTCATCGGTCCTTGCGCCGTTTTGCTAGAATCCCGTATCACTCTGTAATGAAACCCTTCCCTCTATCCCTCCATCTCATTCCCCTCGCCTCCCTGCTGATGTTTCCTTGCAGCTTCCTGCCTGCGCTAATCAACTGGGTAGAGTTGAGGCACGTGGCAGGCGACCACAGGTGCGCCCAGGAAGGAAGGGGGAGGATGAGGATGTGGTGGGGGGGATGGGGGAAGAGGATGCGAGGATGAAGAGGGGGAGAGGCTCTTCTAAGGCTCCCCAAAAGTTGATCAACTGGGTGGAACTGAGGCACGTGGCAGGCAACCACAGGTGCGCAGAGGAAGGAAGAGAAGAGGGGGGAGGGGATTGTGGGGTGGGAGGGGAAGGAGAGATGGCCGACGAGGAAAGAGAGGGGAAAGTGAGGGGTGAGGGGGCCGTCTTGTGAGGCGCCTTGAAAGTTGATTGATTGGGTGAAGCTGAGGTGAGGTGAGGCGTCCAGCAAGCAGCCTAGAGTTCCTTGTCAGACAGGGAGGGATCTGCCCCTGCCATCCAGTCTTCAATCTCCCCACTTGCTCGCTCCCCCAAACCCTGCATGCATCGCCTGCCTTGCGTAAGTTGATCTCAGGGGCGCGTTGCGTTGCAGCTGCTGGAGGCGGCACTGCAGCACCACCCGTCAAGCGTGCACCTCAGATACCTCGAGGCATCCAGCCACCACTCTGTTGGGAACGAGTTGTCCTCCCCTTGTCACTTATCTCCATGATCTCTACTCAACCCCTTTGCTGCCTCTCTGTCTATCCCTGACGTCCTCATCCCGCAGGGGTGCGTTGCAGCTGCTGGAGACAGCACTACAGCACCACCCATCCAGCGTACACCTCAGATACCTCGAGGCATCCAGCCACCACTCTTTTGGGAACTTTGTTCAAAGCGTAAGCCCTGCTTGCACTGTAAGCCCTGCTTGCACTGTAAGCCCTGCTTGCACTGTAATTCGTCTGGAGCCTTTTCCCCGTGCGAATGTCTTTCCTCTCTCTTGTAGCACAAGTCCTCTCTAGGCTGCTTTCGAGATGCGTAAAGGAATAAAACTCTTCCCCATTGCTTTCCTTCTCTTGCAAGGTCACTCACTACAAGCTATTTTTCTCTAGAATCGCAGTAAGACGCAAAAGAATTCGATTCCTGCCCTTTGCCTTGTGTTGCGCAGATCACGCTATACAACAACGTGCTCTCGCTCTCGCCGCAGCAGCACGAGCAGGCGTTTGTCTTCCTCGCCTTCTTCCAAGTGAGCCCGCAGCCCTCCTTCTTCCGTACTGCCCTCCTTCTTCCGTAGTGCCCTCGTTTTAAGCAGCTACTAGAGTGTTCTCATCTGCGCTAGAGTGCAGCTTGTTGCGTGGTGGTGGTGATGCTGTGATTGAGGAGGCTTGTGTGAAGACTGGAGCATGGCTGCATGGTACCACTGTGGCACATCCACTTTTGAGGCGCCTCCAATTTTTAGGCGCCTCATATGGCGCCTTTTGAGGCCCCTCAAACGTTGTTCTGATTCGCCTCAAATATGGCTGCATGGTACCACTGTGGCACATCCACTTTTGAGGCGCCTCCAATTTTTAGGCGCCTCATATGGCGCCTTTTGAGGCCCCTCAGAAGTTGTTCTGATTCGCCTCAAATATGACATGGCTGCATGGAACGACTGTGCCACATCCACTTGTCATCCTTGCCTCGTCTCCCCCCTGCTGCCTCTCCTTCCCCCTGCTGCCTCTCCTTCCCCCTGCTGCCTCTCCTTCCCCCTGCTGCCTCTCCTTCCCCCTGCTGCCTCTCCTTCCCCCTGCTGCCTCTCCTTCCCCCTGCTGCCTCTCCTTCCCCCTGCTGCCTCTCCTTCCCCCTGCTGCCTCTCCTTGCCTCTCCCATGTGGAAACAGGGGGAGGTGGCAACGCACATGGCAATGGCCATCAACGACCCCTTTTCTGCCTTCAGCATCAACACTCCCTTCCCTCTGCTGCTTCTCCTTGCCTCTCCTTGCCTCTCCTTGCCTCTCCCTGCCTCTCCTTGCCTCTCCTTGCCTATCCTTGCCTCTCCTTGCCTCTCTTTCCCTTGCATTGCACATTCCAACAGAGGGAGGTGGCAACGCACATGGCAATGATCATCAACGACCCCTTTCCTGACTTCAGCATCAACGACCGTTTCAGCAGCGTCTTCAAGGTGATGCTTCGTCTTCAAGGTGAAGCAGCAGCACGCAACTCCGCAATGCCTGTAGCGTATCATACAGCGTATCATACAGCGTATCATGCAGCGTATCATGCAGCGTATCATGCAGCGTATCATGCGCGAGTGTTATGTGAACCATCCTCTCTGCGCTCATTCCGTCGGAGGCACTTCACAACTGTGATGTGATTCGTCTTGACTAACACACACACACTATTCCCAGTGCTGCTTCCAACCGTCAAGTACGCGTCATTATCCTTCCTCCCCCTCTCTCCCTTCTCTCCCTTCTCTCCCTTGGCAGGAGGGGTGGGCGCGTGCGTTCCACCCAGCACAAGTGGTGCAGAGAGGGAGGCTACGCCATGCTCGCCGACTCACACACCCACAGTGTTGCCTTCTTCAACCATCGAAGAAACATTGCTTTCTTTCTCTTTCCTTCCCTGCTACTTTCTCTGTTTGCAGGAGGGGTGGGCGCGTGCGTTCCACCCAGCACAAGTGGTGCAGAGAGGGAGGCTACGCCATGCTCGCCGACTCACACACCCACAGTGGTGCCTTCTTCGACCATCGAAGAAACATTGCTTTCTTTCTCTTTCCTTCCCTGCTACTTTCTCTGTTTGCAGGAGGGGTGGGCGCGTGCATTCCACCCAGCACAAGTGGTGCAGAGAGGCTACGCCATGCTCGCCGACTCACATGCCCTCCTCTCCTCCCTGCAGCGCCGCCAGCTGCTTCTCGTGCAGCGAGGTCAGGAGGAGGAGCGAGAAGAGGAGGGGAGGAAGCGGAAAGGGAGGAGGGCAGGGAGGAGGGGGGTCGGAGCAGGGGTTTCCTTGGCTGATCGGAAGAAGGAGCTGCTGACGTGGGCGGATGCGATTGGCCGGCGCGTGCATTACAATGTGACGGGGTTTGTGGGAAACCCGAGGCAGCAGCGAGCGGCAGGGCTGGCAGCACTTGAGATTATGCAGACAGTGAGGAGGGCGTGGGGGGAGTGGATGGGGAGGGGGCGCATGGAGAGGGGGAGCAGCGCGGAGGAGGTGGAGGAGAGGGTGGGGGTGGGGTGGAGGGATGTGTACGGCATCGCAGTGAGATGGCGCCAAATTGCCGAACCCAACGACCCTATTGTATGGGTCGACGGCCTCACGTGAGTCACCTCTCCTTCCTCGGGTTATCGCTTGTGTGGAGTGGGAGGAGGGAGACGGGCAGTGGTCTGCTTGAGGGACGTGTACGGTACGGCATCGCAGTGAGATGGCGCCAGATTGCCGAACCTAACGACCCCATCGTCTGGGTCGACGGCCTCTCGTGAGTCACGGGGCATGTAGATGTGTTACATGGTAAACACAACCCCAGTGTGTGGATCGAAGGACTCATGTAAGTTATGAGGCTCTCAGTGTGTTACGTGGTAACCATGACCCCGTTGTGTAGTGTGGATCGATGGCCTCACGTCAGTCGTCTCTGTTTGGGTGAACGATAAATTGGTTGGAGGAGTGGGGAGGGGCGGGGCCATATAGTGTGAGTGACCTTCTTGAGTCATGTTTCGTTCCAATCCTCCAGATGTCAGTCCTTGGATGCTTACTGTCAATCTCAAAAGCCATTCTCTCAGAGCCATTCACCGTGCGCTCTCCTCCTCCCATCCCCTCTCCCCCAGGAGGGAGTCGTTTGAGAGCGGCTTTGGCTCCTCCACGCCCATGGTCTCCGGCCCTGCCCACAACATCCGATACGCCATGCCTTTTGAGACGTCTCAATAATCCTCTCCTGTCAACCTCATCCAATCATCTCATCCTCTTTCCTCTTCCCCAGGAGGGAGTCTTTTGAGAGCGGCTTTGGCTCCTCCACGCCCATGGTCTCTGGCCCCGCCCACAACATCCGCTACGCCATGCACGCTCCCAGGTGCGCCTCTTATGCCATGCACGCTCCAAGGTGTGCCCCTTGCTACCACCGCTGTCCTTGGAGTTTGTCTCGAAGCGTCACCTTCATGGTCTTTGGCTCCTCCACGCCCATGGTCTCAGGCCCTGCCCACAACATCCGCTACGCCATGCATGCCCCCAGGTGCACCTCTTGCTACCAGAGCTTTTAGGGTGGCGGAATGGGCTGCTGGTAACCAGGGGACTGGTAACAGGTAACATCCGCTACGCTATACATGCTCCCAGGTGTGTCTCGTGCTACTCCTGCCTTGGGCTGCTGGTAACCAGGGGACTGGTAACAGGTAACATCCGCTACGCTATACATGCTCCCAGGTGTGTCTCGTACTACTCCTGCCTTGGGCTGCTGGTAACCAGGGATCTGGTAACAGGTAACATCCTACACTGCATGCGGGCTCCTTGGCACATCTTATGCAAAGGCCTCCTTCCGGTTTGCATATAGCACTGCTTGTATCCAGGGGTGTGGTAACAGATGACATTTGATTCGGCATGCACGATCCATCAAGCCATGGGATGGATGCTGTACTCGTTCCACCAGAGGGGCTCACTCTTGTATAACGCCTCCCTATCTCACTCCAAGCACCGCATTCCCCACCCTTCATGCCGGCTCCACCCCGCATGCCCCACCCCTTGTGCCTCCACGGATCCCTCTGCCCGCAAACAGAGCAGTTGAGATGGTGAAAACAATCATTGGGGAGCAAGGCAAGGTGTACCGAGGGGGGTACGAGGAGATAGTTCTGTCGAAGCATGCCCTGCAACAGGTGAGCGAGACCCCATGACTTGAGGTGATGAGTCGACTCAACAGTCACCAAGGCAAGGTGTACCGAGGGAGGTACGAGGAGATCGTTCTGTCCAGGCATGCCCTGCAGCAGGTGAGCGAGACCCCATGACTTGAGGTGATGAGTCGACTCAACAGTCACCAAGGCAAGGTGTACCGAGGGAGGTACGAGGAGATCGTTCTGTCCAGGCATGCCCTGCAGCAGGTGAGCGAGACCCCATGACTTGAGGTGATGAGTCGACTCAACAGTCACCAAGGCAAGGTGTACCGAGGGAGGTACAAGGAGATCGTGCTGTCCAAGCATACCCTGCAGCAGGTGAGACTCGATGACTTGAGCCTTCTGCTGCACGGCCCTGTGGTGTTATAAGTGCTGCAATGGTGAAGGCCATCATTGGGGAGCAAGACAAGGTGTACCGAGGGGGGTACGAGGAAATAGTGCTGTCCAAGCATGCCCTGCAGCAGGTGAGCCTCTCTGACTTCAACCACCTCCCCTTCTCACTTTAAGCATTGCGTGCCCCACCACTTGTGCCTCCACGGATCCTGCTGCCCATGCAATGGTGAAGGCCATCATTGGGGAGCAAGGCAAGGTTTACCGAGGGGGTACGAGGAGATAGTTCATTCCAAGCATGCCCTGCAGCAGGTGAGTGAGACCCCGTGACTTGAGGTGATGAGGCGACTCAAAAGTCACCAAGGCAAGGTTTACCGAGGGGGGTACGAGTGGATAGTGCTTTCCAAGCATGCCCTGCAGCAGGTGAGCGTCTCTTATCCTCCTTAGGGCCTGAGCTGAGAGCACTGTTGAGTCTCACCAGGTAATCTGTCCACCAGCCTCAGGTGTTATCAGGATTCGGGGGAGTCAGGTGTGCATCCCATGCCATGCCATCCCATGCCACCCCCTCCTCCTCCCATCAGGTAGCAGCAGCCTCGGATCACACCCATCTGTGGCAGGCGGTGCAGCAACCCTTCTTATGCTTAGGGGCGCCTTAAAACATACTCCTCCAATCCTTCCCTACCCTCTCCTCCCCCACCAGGTAGCAGCAGCGTCGGACCACACCCATCTATGGCACGCGGTGCAGCAGCCCTTCTTATGCTTAGAGGCGCCTGAAACATACTCCCCCAATCCTTCCCTTCCCACCCCCTCCTCCCCCTATCAGGTGGCAGCAGCGTCGGATCACACCCATCTATGGCAAGCGGTGCAGCAACCCTTCTTCGTCTTCACGCCCTGCCGGAGTACCGCCTTTCCCAAGTAAGCCCTGCCACAGCACCGCCTTCCCCTCAAGTAGCCCTTGGCTTTGCATGTCGGCCTACCCCAAGTGAGCCTGCCTCACTCAAGGCAAGGCACTTGTGCTACCATGGACACCGCCATGCATGCACAGTTATCAGTCAGTTTTGACATTCCGAGCAATGACCCTTTGCTTCAACTCTCCTATTGCCTGTTCCGAGCAATGACCCCCTCTCTGCCCCCCGCCATGTGCCTGCAGCAAGACACTGAACGGCACTCGCCTCGCCCTACTGACCAGGTGAGCTGGCCTCTGTTGAGAGGTGTTTTAAGTCTCCATCTTCCTTTTACTTTCTCCCCCTCCGTTGATCACACTCTTTCCTCCCTCATCGAATGCCAGAGGGCCGGACCTTCCCTTCTGCTTGTTGTTTTCAATCTGAGATGTGTCCTGTCTGAGAGGCACCTCCAAGTGCCCCCTCTATAGAGTGTCTCCGTGTGGGTCTTCTTTCAAGGCCTACGGCGAGCCACAGGCACCGAGCTTCTCATCACTTCTCATCGCCGAGTGATGGTTTGTAAGTTTACTCAAGAGTCAGTTGTATTGTCATGAAGGCCCCCTCCTCTCCCTGGCCCCCCTTCGCCTCCTTCCACTTTCCACCCCAGGCTGACGGTGTGGAGTTTCAACTGAAACGGTGCTCACACCCCACAGGTGGAGCTAATTCGATGCCCCTTCCCTCACCCTCCGTGCATCCCCTCCCTTTCAGGCTGTACGGAGTGGAGTTTCTCATCGAGATGGTGCTCACGTTATGAGTCGACTCAAAACACGGCCCTCGGCCACCTTGTCCCCCCCTTTTCATTCTGTTGGCATGTCTTCCCAGGCCGTACGGAGTGGAGTTTCTCATCGAGACGGTGCTCACACCCCATAGGTGGAACGAGTTTGATGCCGAGATGGCGGCTTCTTGGAAGGTTCGCCCCAATTCCCAGCCCAGCCATGGTTTTTCTCTCGTGTGTTTTGAACCATTCTGTCACCATGTGTATCCCTTCCTCTTCGCTTCTTTACTCTGTGTTCCTTACACCTTGCTTGCTCTTGATTTCGCGGCCCTCACGGCTCACTGTGTCCCTCACCTCTATTGCTGTGTCCGCCCTCTCTCGCCCATCAGGCCATCTGCCTGGCAGTGGCAAACACGTCTCTTCGCGACTCTGACCTCCCCGCCTACCGCAAGGCAGTGCAGGACAGCATTCTGAGAATGGCCTACTATTGGTATGTCCAAGTGAAGCATTTCAGTACTGCCCATTACTTTCATGACTATCCATCCATCCATCTATCTGTCTGTCCATTCGTCCATCCGTCCGTCCATCCATCCATGAACCACCCACCCATTATCACCGCAGGTACAACTTCATGCCCTTGGCGCGCGGCACAGCCATGACGGGCCATGTGGTCACGCTCGGCCTGCTCCTCAAATCTCACTCCCTCTCCCCCACCTATCTCCACTTCCCACCCCTCAGGTACAACTTCATGCCATTGGCACGCGGCACAGCAATGACAGGCCATGTGGTCACGCTCGGCCTGCTCCTCGCCATCGACCTCCATGCCTCCCAGCCCATCCCTCCTAGCGTCCAGGTGCAGTGAACCGTGATGGATGGTATTACTATTAGTTTATCTGAGTGCGAAAGCTACAGCCATGACAGGCCATGTGGTCACGCTTGGCCTGCTCCTCGCCATCGACCTCCATGCCTCCCAGCCCATCCCGCCTGCCGTCCAGGTGCAGTGCTGTGAGCCTTGACGGATGGTAGTTCTAGTAGTCGACTTGAGTGCCAAAGCTACAGCCATGACGGGCCATGTCGTCACGCTCGGTCTGCTACTCGCCATCGACCTCCACACGTCCCAGCCCATCCCCCCTAGCGTCCAGGTGCGCTGAACCTTGACGGTTGGTTGTACTAGTAGTTGACCAGAGTGCCAAAGCTACAGCCATGACGGGCCATGTGGTCACGCTCGGTCTGCTCCTCGCCATCGACCTCCACGCCTCCCAGCCCATCCCCCCTGCCGTCCAGGTGCAGTGAACCTTGACGGTTGGTGGTAGGCTAGTAGCGGTCAAGAGCAAAAGATACTGCCGAAATATGCACACGCACATGTATGTACTTACAAAGGCAATGAGCTCAGAGGTCAAGGGAGAACAAGGACTGTGGGTGCGCATGGATGGGAAGATTGGGGTTAAGTACCATTCAGACGTTTCAAATCAGCCTTCATTTCTTTTGCACCTTCTCGTATCTATCTCGTTCTACCCCCTTATTCCCCCTCTGTGCTGCGTACAGGTGGATTGGGAGTCCATCCACTCCCTGCCCCTCATCCGACATCGCAAGCCCTGCGTTCTTCACCTTCACCCATCTTCACCCCTCTACCCCATTCTGCATCTCTTTCAACCACTCTGTGCTGCAGCGTGCAGGTGGATTGGGAGTCCATCCTGTGCCCCTCGGCTGCCCTCTTCCTCCGCTCAGTCTCCTCCTGGCTCTACCCCTCTCTCACCTACTCGCCTCACCTGAAGGAGCTCCTGAGTGTGGAGGACGCGCTGCCTTCCCTGGGTGACACCTTTCCCTATTCTTCCCTGCATGCCTTTCAATCCCCCTACCCTATCCCGCTGTGCAGGGGGACTGGGAGTCCATCCTGTGCCCCTCAGCTAGCAACTTCACTCCTTCACCTAACATCTTCGCCTGCCCGTCCCTGCATATGTGCCTCCTTCCGATCCCCTATCCCCGCCGTGCAGGTGGATTGGGAGTCCATCCTGTGCCCCTCAGCAGCCCTCTTCCTCCGCTCTGTTCCCTCCTGCCTCTGTTTTCTTCTCCCTCGAGGAGCTTCTGAGCGTTGAAGATGCATTCCTTTCCCTGGGTGACACCTTTCCCTATTCTTCCCTGCATGCCTTTCAATCCCCCTACCCTATCCCACTGTGCAGGTGGACTGGGAGTCCATCCTCTGCCCCTCAGCCGCCCTCTTCCTCCGCTCAGTCTCCTCCTGGCTCTACCCCTCTCTCACCCACTCGCCTCGCCTGAAGGAGCTCCTGAGTGTGGAGGACGCGTTTCCCTCCCTGGGTGATGTTGTGGAAGTGCTGAGTGCGGCAGTGGGGGAGATGGGCCAGGAGGGGGGAGAGGAGAGGGCAGAGAAATGGGGAGCGGAGAGGGGAGAGGATGGGGGAGAGGATGGGGGAGAGCGGGGGGGAGGAGAGGGGGGAGAGGAGGAAAGACGAGGAAGCACAGGTGGAAATCAGCGGCCTGGGGGGGCATTGGAAGGAACAACCTTGGCGACAGGAGACGGGTTTGGTGAAGGGTCAAGCAGTGGGAGTAAGAAGATGGATGGGGTTCGTGAGAAGAAATTGGAAGGAAATGTGTCTGGTGGGGTTAAGATTGAGGGAGGGGAGAAGGGAGAGTCTGGGGAGAGGGAGGAGATTGAGGGTGGGAGGAGGGGACGGAGAGGGGGACGGAGGGCACAGAGGGAGAAGGAGAGAAGGGAGAGGGAAGAGCGGTTGCGAGAGGAGGAGAGAGCAAAGGAGGAAGGAGCAAGCGAAGGGAAAGGGAGGATCGAGTGAGTGAGAAAGGACGAAGCGAAGTCAGAAACGAGGGGAAAGAGAGGACGCAGGAGCTAGAGGAAGAGGTTGAGAGCGAGGGAGGTGGGATAGGAGGCAAAGGGAGAGGGTTGGCAGGTGGTGATAGGGAAAGGGGAGGGGACCGAGGTGATAAGATAGCAGTGGAGGAAGGGAGGTAGAAGAGGGGGAGGAGAGGGAGGGGGCGGAGAGAGGAGAGGCGATTGAGGAGGGAGAAGGAGGAGAAGGGGGAGGAACGAGAGGAAGAGGGGGGCGGTGTGGCGGAGCATGAGAACGAGGCGAAGGGCAAGGGGGACGTCAAGGTAATCACTGAGGGCACATCTGCTATCAAGGACGATGAGAAAGAGATGGAGAAGGAGAAGAAGGAGAGGGAGAAGGAGAAGGAGAAGGAGAAGGAGAAGGAGAAGGAGAAGGAGAAGGAGAAGGAGAAGGAGAAGGAATACAGGAGAGAGAAGTTGAAAAAGGTGAAGGCGGAACAAGAGGAGAAGGCAGCTGCAGAGTCCAGGCGGAATTCAGGCAAGGCGAAAGCTGCTGGGCGTCCAAAGAAGCGGTGGGGCAGCGACGTGACTCTCGACGCAGCAGTGGGGCTGGTGAGTAGCAGGGGGGGGGGGTGAACAACACAGCTGGGTCACTCATGCGAGTTCTCAAAGGGGACTCTGGTCGCTCGCAGTTCATTGCTACACGTTTTTGTGTGCACAAATCACCTCATGTCATGTCAAATACCTCTCAAACCTCATCGTTGTTTTCCAGCTGCATTCTATCATACACACTGTCAAAACCATTGCCACGTTTCCACTTCCATGCACTCCTCTTCCACACTGCTCGATGATTTCCTTGCTTCACTGCGTTTCCCTCATCCTTCATTTCCGTTATCTCGTGCTTCCTATCAGGCTCAAGCAGGCAACTACGAGGCTGCAGTTGAAGCATTTGCACAGGTTACCTCCCCTCCCCTCTCTTTTCCTCCCTGCCCCATCGCTTCCCTCTTCTTCCCTTTCCCTTTCCGTTTCTTTCCCTTACCTCCCCTTCCCTTTCCTTCCCTTCCCTCCCATTTTCCTTCCCTGCCATTCCCTTTCCATCCCCTTCCCTTTCCCTTCCCTTCCCTTTCCATTCCCTCACCCTCCCTTCCCTTTTCCTTCCGTTCCCTTTCCGTTCCCTACCTTTCCTTTTCCTCCCCTTCCTTTTCCTTCTCTTCCCTACCTTTCCCTTCCTTCCCTTTTCCTCTCTTCCCTTCCAATCCCTGCACACCGTCTCGTCTCTCGATCCCACCATGAGTCCCGTTCTTTTTATCCTCATTACTGCAGCCTTCGACAGTATCTCTAACCCTCTGTTTCTTATGCCTGCATGTATGATGAACCTGACATTTGTCTACCCGAGCTTTACTGTAGTGTGGTTGACATGACAGTAAAAAGTTTCCCCAGCAGGCACCTATAGCTAGTCGGAAGCAGCACTCCTCACCACTTCCCCCTGCCGTTCCCCTCCTCCATACCTTTAATTCCACCAACTAGAGGAGCAGGGCGAGGAGGAGTCAGCAGGGCTGTTGGCATGGAGAAGCCATTGCCGCCCCCTCATAACCTCCCCTCGTATCCTCCCCTCACCTGCTTCCTCCCCTCACCTGCTCCCTTCCCCTCACCTGCTTCCTCCCCTCACCTGCTCCCTTCCCCTCACCTGCTTCCTCCCCTCACCTGATCCCTTCCCCTCACCTGCTTCCTCCCCTCACCTGCTCCCTTCCCCTCACCTGCTCCCTTCCCCTCACCTGCTCCCTTCCCCTCACCTGCTCCCTTCCCTCACCTGCTTCCTCCCCTCACCTGCTCCCTTCCCCTCACCTGCTTCCTCCCCTCACCTGCTCCCTTCCCCTCACCTGCTTCCTCCCCTCACCTGCTCCCTTCCCCTCACCTGCTTCCTCCCCTCACCTGCTCCCTTCCCCTCACCTGCTTCCTCCCCTCACCTGCTCCCTTCCCCTCACCTGCTTCCTCCCCTCACCTGCTCCCTTCCCCTCACCTGCTTCCTCCCCTCACCTGCTTCCTTCCCCTCACCTGCTTCCTCCCCTCACCTGCTCCCTTCCCCTCACCTGCTTCCTCCCCTCACCTGCTCCCTTCCCCTCACCTGCTTCCTCCCCTCACCTGCTCCCTTCCCCTCACCTGCTCCCTTCCCCTCACCTGCTCCCTTCCCCTCACCTGCTCCCTTCCCCTCACCTGCTCCCTTCCCCTCACCTGCTTCCTCCCCTCACCTGCTCCCTTCCCTCACCTGCTTCCTCCCCTCACCTGCTCCCTTCCCTCACCTGCTTCCTCCCCTCACCTGCTCCCCTCCCCTCACCTGCTTCCTCCCCTCACCTGCTCCCTTCCCCTCACCTGCTCCCTTCCCCTCACCTGCTCCCTTCCCCTCACCTGCTTCCTCCCCTCACCTCCTCCCTTCCCCTCACCTGCTCCCTCCCCTCACCTGCTTCCTCCCCTCACCTGCTTCCTCCCCTCACCTGCTCCCTTCCCCTCACCTGCTTCCTCCCCTCACCTGCTCCCTTCCCCTCACCTGCTTCCTCCCCTCACCTGCTCCCCTCCCCTCACCTGCTCCCTCCCCTCACCTGCTTCTTCCCCTCACCTGCTTCCTCCCCTCACCTGCTCCCTTCCCCTCACCTGCTTCCTCCCCTCACCTGCTCCCTTCCCCTCACCTGCTTCCTCCCCTCACCTGCTCCCTTCCCCTCACCTGCTTCCTCCCCTCACCTGCTCCCTTCCCCTCACCTGCTTCCTCCCCTCACCTGCTCCCTTCCCCTCACCTGCTCCCTTCCCCTCACCTGCTTTCTCCCCTCACCTGCTCCCTTCCCCTCACCTGCTTCCTCCCCTCACCTGCTCCCTTCCCCTCACCTGCTTCCTCCCCTCACCTGCTCCCTTCCCCTCACCTGCTTCCTCCCCTCACCTGCTCCCTTCCCCTCACCTGCTTCCTCCCCTCACCTGCTCCCTTCCCCTCACCTGCTTCCTCCCCTCACCTGCTCCCTTACCCTCACCTGCTTCCTCCCCTCACCTGCTCCCTTCCCCTCACCTGCTTCCTCCCCTCACCTGCTCCCTTCCCCTCACCTGCTTCCTCCCCTCACCTGCTCCCTTCCCCTCACCTGCTTCCTCCCCTCACCTGCTCCCTTCCCCTCACCTGCTTCCTCCCCTCACCTGCTCCCTTCCCCTCACCTGCTTCCTCCCCTCACCTGCTCCCTTCCCCTCACCTGCTTCCTCCCCTCACCTGCTCCCTTCCCCTCACCTGCTTCCTCCCCTCACCTGCTCCCTTCCCCTCACCTGCTTCCTCCCCTCACCTGCTCCCTTCCCCTCACCTGCTCCCTTCCCCTCACCTGCTCCCTTCCCCTCACCTGCTTCCTCCCCTCACCTGCTCCCTTCCCCTCACCTGCTCCCTCCCCTCACCTGCTTCCTCCCCTCACCTGCTTCCTCCCCTCACCTGCTCCCTTCCCCTCACCTGCTTCCTCCCCTCACCTGCTCCCTTCCCCTCACCTGCTTCTTCCCCTCACCTGCTCCCTTCCCCTCACGTGCTTCCTCCCCTCACCTGCTCCCTTCCCCTCACGTGCTTCCTCCCCTCACCTGCTCCCTTCCCCTCACCTGCTTCGTCCCCTCACCTGCTCCCTTCCCCTCACCTGCTTCCTCCCCTCACCTGCTCCCTTGCCCTCACCTGCTTCCTCCCCTCACCTGCTCCCTTCCCCTCACCTGCTTCCTCCCCTCACCTGCTCCCTTCCCCTCACCTGCTCCCTTCCCCTCACCTGCTCCCTTCCCCTCACCTGCTTCCTCCCCTCACCTGCTCCCTTCCCCTCACCTGCTCCCTCCCCTCACCTGCTTCCTCCCCTCACCTGCTTCCTCCCCTCACCTGCTCCCTTCCCCTCACCTGCTTCCTCCCCTCACCTGCTCCCTTCCCCTCACCTGCTTCTTCCCCTCACCTGCTCCCTTCCCCTCACGTGCTTCCTCCCCTCACCTGCTCCCTTCCCCTCACGTGCTTCCTCCCCTCACCTGCTCCCTTCCCCTCACCTGCTTCGTCCCCTCACCTGCTCCCTTCCCCTCACCTGCTTCCTCCCCTCACCTGCTCCCTTGCCCTCACCTGCTTCCTCCCCTCACCTGCTCCCTTCCCCTCACCTGCTTCCTCCCCTCACCTGCTCCCTTCCCCTCACCTGCTTCCTCCCCTCACCTGCTCCCTTCCCCTCACCTGCTTCCTTCCTCCCCTCACCTGCTCCCTTCCCCTCACCTGCTTCCTCCCCTCACCTGCTCCCTTCCCCTCACCTGCTTCCTCCCCTCACCTGCTCCCTTCCCCTCACCTGCTCCCTTCCCCTCACCTGCTCCCTTCCCCTCACCTGCTCCCTTCCCCTCACCTGCTCCCTCCCCTCACCTGCTTCCTCCCCTCACCTGCTTCCTCCCCTCACCTGCTCCCTTCCCTCACCTGCTTCCTCCCCTCACCTGCTCCCTTCCCCTCACCTGCTTCCTCCCCTCACCTGCTCCCTTCCCTCACCTGCTTCCTCCCCTCACCTGCTCCCTTCCCCTCACCTGCTTCCTCCCCTCACCTGCTCCCCTCCCCTCACCTGCTTCCTCCCCTCACCTGCTCCCTTCCCCTCACCTGCTCCCTTCCCTCACCTGCTCCCTTCCCCTCAACTGCTCCCTTCCCCTCACCTGCTTCCTCCCCTCACCTGCTCCCTTCCCCTCACCTGCTCCCTTCCCCTCACCTGCTTCCTCCCCTCACCTGCTCCCTTCCCCTCACCTGCTCCCTCCCCTCACCTGCTTCCTCCCCTCACCTGCTTCCTCCCCTCACCTGCTCCCTTCCCCTCACCTGCTTCCTCCCCTCACCTGCTCCCTTCCCCTCACCTGCTTCCTCCCCTCACCTGCTCCCTTCCCCTCACGTGCTTCCTCCCCTCACCTGCTTTCCTCCCCTCACGTGCTTCCTCCCCTCACCTGCTCCCTTCCCCTCACCTGCTTCCTCCCCTCACCTGCTCCCTTCCCCTCACCTGCTTCCTCCCCTCACCTGCTCCCTTGCCCTCACCTGCTTCCTCCCCTCACCTGCTCCCTTCCCCTCACCTGCTTCCTCCCCTCACCTGCTCCCTTCCCCTCACCTGCTTCCTCCCCTCACCTGCTCCCTTCCCCTCACCTGCTTCCTCCCCTCACCTGCTCCCTTCCCCTCACGTGCTTCCTCCCCTCACCTGCTCCCTCCCCCTCACCTGCTTCCTCCCCTCACCTGCTCCCTTCCCCTCACCTGCTTCCTCCCCTCACCTGCTCCCTTCCCCTCACCTGCTTCCTCCCCTCACCTGCTCCCTTCCCCTCACCTGCTTCCTCCCCTCACCTGCTCCCTTCCCCTCACCTGCTTCCTCCCCTCACCTGCTCCCTTCCCCTCACCTGCTTCCTCCCCTCACCTGCTCCCTTCCCCTCACCTGCTTCCTCCCCTCACCTGCTCCCTTCCCCTCACCTGCTTCCTCCCCTCACCTGCTCCCTTCCCCTCACCTGCTTCCTCCCCTCACCTGCTCCCTTCCCCTCACCTGCTTCCTCCCCTTACCTGCTCCCTTCCCTTCACCTGCTTCCTCCCCTCACCTGCTCCCTTCCCCTCACCTGCTTCCTCCCCTCACCTGCTCCCTTCCCCTCACCTGCTTCCTCCCCTCACCTGCTCCCTTCCCATCACCTGCTTCCTCCCCTCACCTGCTCCCTTCCCCTCACCTGCTCCCTTCCCCTCACCTGCTTTCTCCCCTCACCTATAGCTAGTCGGAAGCAGCACTCCTCACCACTTCCCCCCTGCCATTCCCCTCCTCCATACCTTTAATTCCACCAACTAGAGGAGCAGGGCGAGGAGGAGTCAGCAGGGCTGTTGGCATGGAGAAGCCATTGCCGCCCCCTCATAACCTCCCCTCGTATCCTCCCCTCACCTGCTTCCTCCCCTCACCTGCTCCCTTCCCCTCACCTGCTTCCTCCCCTCACCTGCTCCCTTCCCCTCACCTGCTTCCTCCCCTCACCTGCTCCCTTCCCCTCACCTGCTTCCTCCCCTCACCTGCTCCCTTCCCCTCACCTGCTTCCTCCCCTCACCTGCTCCCTTCCCCTCACCTGCTTCCTCCCCTCACCTGCTCCCTTCCCCTCACCTGCTCCTCCCCTCACCTGCTCCCTTCCCCTCACCTGCTTCCTCCCCTCACCTGCTCCCTTCCCCTCACCTGCTCCCTTCCCCTCACCTGCTCCCTTCCCCTCACCTGCTTCCTCCCCTCACCTGCTCCCTTCCCCTCACCTGCTTCCTCCCCTCACCTGCTTCCTCCCCTCACCTGCTTCCTCCCCTCACCTGCTCCCTTCCCCTCACCTACTCCCTCCCCTCACCTGCTCCCTTCCCCTCACCTGCTTCTTCCCCTCACCTGCTCCCTTCCCCTCACGTGCTTCCTCCCCTCACCTGCTCCCTTCCCCTCACGTGCTTCCTCCCCTCACCTGCTCCCTTCCCCTCACCTGCTTCCTCCCCTCACCTGCTCCCTTCCCCTCACCTGCTTCCTCCCCTCACCTGCTCCCTTGCCCTCACCTGCTTCCTCCCCTCACCTGCTCCCTTCCCCTCACCTGCTTCCTCCCCTCACCTGCTCCCTTCCCCTCACCTGCTTCCTCCCCTCACCTGCTCCCTTCCCCTCACCTGCTTCCTCCCCTCACCTGCTCCCTTCCCCTCACGTGCTTCCTCCCCTCACCTGCTCCCTTCCCCTCACCTGCTTCCTCCCTCACCTGCTCCCTTCCCCTCACCTGCTTCCTCCCCTCACCTGCTCCCTTCCCGTCACCTGCTTCCTCCCCTCACCTGCTCCCTTCCCCTCACCTGCTCCCTTCCCCTCACCTGCTCCCTTCCCCTCACCTGCTCCCTTCCCCTCACCTGCTTCCTCCCCTCACCTGCTCCCTTCCCTCACCTGCTTCCTCCCCTCACCTGCTCCCTTCCCCTCACCTGCTTCCTCCCCTCACCTGCTCCCCTCCCGTCACCTGCTTCCTCCCCTCACCTGCTCCCTTCCCCTCACCTGCTCCCTTCCCCTCACCTGCTCCCTTCCCCTCAACTGCTCCCTTCCCCTCACCTGCTTCCTCCCCTCACCTGCTCCCTTCCCCTCACCTGCTTCCTCCCCTCACCTGCTCCCTTCCCCTCACCTGCTTCCTCCCCTCACCTGCTCCCTTCCCCTCACCTGCTCCCTTCCCCTCACCTGCTTTCTCCCCTCACCTGCTCCCTTCCCCTCACCTGCTTCCTCCCCTCACCTGCTCCCTTCCCCTCACCTGCTTCCTCCCCTCACCTGCTCCCTTAACCTCACCTGCTTTCTCCCCTCACCTGCTCCCTTCCCCTCACCTGCTTCCTCCCCTCACCTGCTCCCTTCCCCTCACCTGCTTCCTCCCCTCACCTGCTCCCTTCCCCTCACCTGCTTCCTCCCCTCACCTGCTCCCTTCCCCTCACCTGCTTCCTCCCCTCACCTGCTCCCTTCCCCTCACCTGCTTCCTCCCCTCACCTGCTCCCTTACCCTCACCTGCTTCCTCCCCTCACCTGCTCCCTTCCCCTCACCTGCTTCCTCCCGTCACCTGCTCCCTTCCCCTCACCTGCTTCCTCCCCTCACCTGCTCCCTTCCCCTCACCTGCTTCCTCCCCTCACCTGCTCCCTTCCCCTCACCTGCTTCCTCCCCTCACCTGCTCCCTTCCCCTCACCTGCTTCCTCCCCTCACCTGCTCCCTTCCCCTCACCTGCTTCCTCCCCTCACCTGCTCCCTTGCCCTCACCTGCTTCCTCCCCTCACCTGCTCCCTTTCCCTCACCTGCTTCCTCCCCTCACCTGCTCCCTTCCCCTCACCTGCTTCCTCCCCTCACCTGCTCCCTTCCCCTCACCTGCTTCCTCCCCTCACCTGCTCCCTTCCCCTCACCTGCTTCCTCCCCTCACCTGCTCCCTTCCCCTCACGTGCTTCCTCCCCTCACCTGCTCCCTTCCCCTCACCTGCTTCCTCCCCTCACCTGCTCCCTTCCCCTCACTTGCTTCCTCCCCTCACCTGCTCCCTTCCCCTCACCTGCTCCCTTCCCCTCACCTGCTCCCTTCCCCTCAACTGCTCCCTTCCCCTCACCTGCTTCCTCCCCTCACCTGCTCCCTTCCCCTCACCTGCTCCCTTCCCCTCACCTGCTCCCTTCCCCTCACCTGCTTCCTCCCCTCACCTGCTCCCTTCCCCTCACCTGCTCCCTCCCCTCACCTGCTTCCTCCCCTCACCTGCTTCCTCCCCTCACCTGCTCCCTTCCCCTCACGTGCTTCCTCCCCTCACCTGCTCCCTTCCCCTCACCTGCTCCCTTCCCCTCACCTGCTCCCTTCCCCTCAACTGCTCCCTTCCCCTCACCTGCTTCCTCCCCTCACCTGCTCCCTTCCCTCACCTGCTCCCTTCCCCTCACCTGCTCCCTTCCCCTCACCTGCTTCCTCCCCTCACCTGCTCCCTTCCCCTCACCTGCTCCTCCCCTCACCTGCTTCCTCCCCTCACCTGCTTCCTCCCCTCACCTGCTCCCTTCCCCTCACCTGCTTCCTCCCCTCACCTGCTCCCTTCCCCTCACCTGCTTCCTCCCCTCACCTGCTCCCCTCCCCTCACCTGCTCCCTCCCCTCACCTGCTTCCTCCCCTCACCTGCTTCCTCCCCTCACCTGCTCCCTTCCCCTCACCTGCTTCCTCCCCTCACCTGCTCCCTTCCCCTCACCTGCTTCCTCCCCTCACCTGCTCCCTTCCCCTCACCTGCTTCCTCCCCTCACCTGCTCCCTTCCCCTCACCTGCTTCCTCCCCTCACCTGCTCCCTTCCCCTCACTTGCTTCCTCCCCTCACCTGCTCCCTTCCCCTCACCTGCTCCCTTCCCCTCACCTGCTCCCTTCCCCTCAACTGCTCCCTTCCCCTCACCTGCTTCCTCCCCTCACCTGCTCCCTTCCCCTCACCTGCTCCCTTCCCCTCACCTGCTCCCTTCCCCTCACCTGCTTCCTCCCCTCACCTGCTCCCTTCCCCTCACCTGCTCCCTCCCCTCACCTGCTTCCTCCCCTCACCTGCTTCCTCCCCTCACCTGCTCCCTTCCCCTCACCTGCTTCCTCCCCTCACCTGCTCCCTTCCCCTCACCTGCTTCCTCCCCTCACCTGCTCCCTTCCCCTCACGTGCTTCCTCCCCTCACCTGCTCCCTTCCCCTCACGTGCTTCCTCCCCTCACCTGCTCCCTTCCCCTCACCTGCTTCCTCCCCTCACCTGCTCCCTTCCCCTCACCTGCTTCCTCCCCTCACCTGCTCCCTTGCCCTCACCTGCTCCCTTCCCCTCAACTGCTCCCTTCCCCTCACCTGCTTCCTCCCCTCACCTGCTCCCTTCCCCTCACCTGCTCCCTTCCCCTCACCTGCTCCCTTCCCCTCACCTGCTTCCTCCCCTCACCTGCTCCCTTCCCCTCACCTGCTCCCTCCCCTCACCTGCTTCCTCCCCTCACCTGCTTCCTCCCCTCACCTGCTCCCTTCCCCTCACCTGCTTCCTCCCCTCACCTGCTCCCTTCCCCTCACCTGCTTCCTCCCCTCACCTGCTCCCCTCCCCTCACCTGCTCCCTCCCCTCACCTGCTTCCTCCCCTCACCTGCTTCCTCCCCTCACCTGCTCCCTTCCCCTCACCTGCTTCCTCCCCTCACCTGCTCCCTTCCCCTCACCTGCTTCCTCCCCTCACCTGCTCCCTTCCCCTCACCTGCTTCCTCCCCTCACCTGCTCCCTTCCCCTCACCTGCTTCCTCCCCTCACCTGCTCCCTTCCCCTCACCTGCTCCTTCCCCTGACCTGCTTCCTCCCCTCACCTGCTCCCTTCCCCTCACCTGCTTCCTCCCCTCACCTGCTCCCTTCCCCTCACCTGCTTCCTCCCCTCACCTGCTCCCTTCCCTCACCTGCTTCCTCCCCTCACCTGCTCCCTTCCCCTCACCTGCTTCCTCCCCTCACCTGCTCCCCTCCCCTCACCTGCTTCCTCCCCTCACCTGCTCCCTTCCCCTCACCTGCTCCCTTCCCCTCACCTGCTCCCTTCCCCTCAACTGCTCCCTTCCCCTCACCTGCTTCCTCCCCTCACCTGCTCCCTTCCCCTCACCTGCTCCCTTCCCCTCACCTGCTCCCTTCCCCTCACCTGCTTCCTCCCCTCACCTGCTCCCTTCCCCTCACCTGCTCCCTCCCCTCACCTGCTTCCTCCCCTCACCTGCTTCCTCCCCTCACCTGCTCCCTTCCCCTCACCTGCTTCCTCCCCTCACCTGCTCCCTTCCCTCACCTGCTTCCTCCCCTCACCTGCTTCCCTCCCCTCACCTGCTCCCTCCCCTCACCTGCTTCCTCCCCTCACCTGCTTCCTCCCCTCACCTGCTCCCTTCCCCTCACCTGCTTCCTCCCCTCACCTGCTCCCTTCCCCTCACCTGCTTCCTCCCCTCACCTGCTCCCTTCCCCTCACCTGCTTCCTCCCCTCACCTGCTCCCTTCCCCTCACCTGCTTCCTCCCCTCACCTGCTCCCTTCCCCTCACCTGCTTCCTCCCCTCACCTGCTCCCTTCCCCTCACCTGCTTCCTCCCCTCACCTGCTCCCTTCCCCTCACCTGCTTCCTCCCCTCACCTGCTCCCTTCCCCTCACCTGCTTCCTCCCCTCACCTGCTCCCTTCCCCTCACCTGCTTCCTCCCCTCACCTGCTCCCTTCCCCTCACGTGCTTCCTCCCCTCACCTGCTCCCTTCCCCTCACCTGCTTCCTCCCCTCACCTGCTCCCTTCCCCTCACCTGCTTCCTCCCCTCACCTGCTCCCTTCCCCTCACCTGCTTGCTTCCTCCCCTCACCTGCTCCCTTCCCCTCACCTGCTTGCTTCCTCCCCTCACCTGCTCCCTTCCCCTCACCTGCTTCCTCCCCTCACCTGCTCCCTTCCCCTCACCTGCTTCCTCCCCTCACCTGCTCCCTTCCCCTCACCTGCTTCCTCCCCTCACCTGCTCCCTTCCCCTCACCTGCTTCCTCCCATCACCTGCTCCCTTCCCCTCACGTGCTTTCTCCCCTCACCTGCTCCCTTCCCCTCACCTGCTTCCTCCCCTCACCTGCTCCCTTCCCCTCACTTGCTTCCTCCCCTCACCTGCTCCCTTCCCATCACCTGCTTCCTCCCCTCACCTGCTCCCTTCCCCTCACGTGCTTCCTCCCCTCACCTGCTCCCTTCCCCTCACCTGCTTCCTCCCCTCACCTGCTCCCTTCCCCTCACCTGCTTCCTCCCCTCACCTGCTCCTTCCCCTCACCTGCTTGCTTCCTCCCCTCACCTGCTCCCTTCCCCTCACCTGCTTGCTTCCTCCCCTCACCTGCTCCCTTCCCCTCACCTGCTTCCTCCCCTCACCTGCTCCCTTCCCCTCACCTGCTTCCTCCCCTCACCTGCTCCCTTCCCCTCACCTGCTTCCTCCCCTCACCTGCTCCCTTCCCCTCACCTGCTTCCTCCCATCACCTGCTCCCTTCCCCTCACGTGCTTTCTCCCCTCACCTGCTCCCTTCCCCTCACCTGCTTCCTCCCCTCACCTGCTCCCTTCCCCTCACCTGCTTCCTCCCCTCACCTGCTCCCTTCCCCTCACCTGCTTCCTCCCCTCACCTGCTCCCTTCCCCTCACCTGCTTCCTCCCGTCCAAATCCCGCCAGCTGGAGGAGCAGGGCGAGGAGGAGTCAGTAGGAGGAGTCAGCAGGGTTGCTCCCGTGGAAGGGCCATTGCCGTCCCCTCATATCCGCTCCTCACCTCCTCCCCTCCCCTCACCTGCTGTCCTCCCATCCCAATGTCACCAGCTGGAGGAGCAGGGAGAGGAGGAGTCGCCAGGGCTGCTGGCGTGGAGGGGGCGGCTAACTCCCTCACCAGACTTGACCGTCCCCCCAACACACCCCGCGCCCCCTCACTTCCTCACCCGTCTCCTCCCCTCCAATTCCTACCAGCTGGAGGAGCAGGGCGAGGAGGAGTCGGCAGGGCTGCTGGCGTGGAGGGGGGCGGCCAACGCCCTCACAGGCCGCCACACGCAGGCCATCGCTGACCTCACCAAGGTGTGTGACTGTAACGAGGTGACTCCTTAGGCTATTGAGATGGCAATCACCGACCTCACCAAGGTGTGTGACTGTAACGAGGTGACTCTATGAGAAAGTGTAAGAACAACTGATAGTTTCATTAGGAAGGGCATGGGTTTACATAGTTGAGCTAGGATGTAGGAGCCATGCCAACATTATTGGCCCCCACCAATAAGTTGGGTTGAGGAGTTATTGGGGGGACCAATAATGTTGACCAAAAGTGGGTCAACATTATTGGGGGGGGGCAATAATCTCCCAACCCAACCTTGGGGGCCCAATAATTGGGCCAAGGTTGGGTTCCAACCTCAAACTAGGGTAAACCCTAGTTGTGCACCCAAACTAAGTTTGGGTGCCTATCTCTAGTCAAAGGGGTGCCTATCTCTAGTCAAAGCTTATATGATGATGCAGGTTACAATGAAGATGGTAATCTGACACAACCCCTTAACCTGCAGAAATCCATAGGCTTTGGAAGAGAGAACGCAACAACCCCTGAATCAGCCACCGCGGGGAGCAAGTCCCTGAAGGCGCAGGAGCGCAGAGTGGTTAGAGCGATGGAGAGCCTTGGTGAAGAGGTCAGCGAGGTTGGCGGACGAGTCGATTTTACGAACAGTGATGTGACCATCTTGCACAAGATCGCGGACAAAGTAGTAGCGGAGTTCGATGTGTTTGGAGCGACCATGAAAGACGGCCTCCTTGGTGAGGTGGATGGTACTATCGTTGTCACACCACAGGGTGGGGCAGGGCTGTGGTGAGCCAAGGTCGGTGAGAAGATAGCTAAGCCAGCGTGCCTCTTGAGCCGCCATGGTGACTGCGTACAGCTCGGCTTCGCAGGAGGAGAGGGCGACGGAGGAGGAGCGAGTGGAGCGCCAGCTGATGAGGCCGCTCCCAAGGGAGAAGCCATATCCTTGAGAACTGCGATGGTCCGGCTGTGCATCCGCCCAAGATGAGTCACTGAAGCCTTGAAGAACAGGTGGGTCCACACCACCAAGCGTGAGGCCATAGTCCTTTGTGCCTTGGAGGTAGCGCAGAACACGCATGGCCGCCTTCCAGTGCTCCTCACCATGCCTGCCAGTGCCAACAAACCGCGCCAGGACACTGACGGGGTATGCAAGGTCGGGACGAGTGCAGACCATGGCGTACATCAGGGCCCCAACGAGTTCTGCATAGGGATGAGGGGAGGTGACAGGAGTGGCTGGAGGGGACAGCCGATGCCCGAATGCAAGTGGTGTGGGGATGGGTTTGGATTTGGACATGCCGAATCTCTCGAGCACCTTCCCGATGTAGAATGACTGAGAGAGGGTGATAGTCTTGGCAGTGAGGTCGCGGGTGATCTCCATGCCAAGGTAGTTGCGGACTTCCCCCAGATCTTTGCAGGCGAGACGTTGCTGCAGCTCATCCTTGACCTCCTGAAGTTCAGCAGCTGTCTCAGCTGCTAGCAGCATGTCGTCGACGTAGACGAGGATGAAGAAGGGTGACGGAGTTAAGCGAAGGAAGAGGCAAGAGGCAGCACGGGAGGGGCGAAAGCCAAGTGCGCGAAGGGTGGATGAGAGTTTGGCGTGCCATTCTCGAGGTGCTTGTTTGAGCCCGTAAACAGGGCGTAGTAGTTTCCAGACGGTGGCAGGGTCGTGAGGAGCGTGGAAGCCCTTGGGACGTTCCAAGAAGATGAGTTCGTGGAGGTCGCCTTGTAAGAAGGCCGTGGTGACATCCATGGAGTGGAGGAGCATCCCGCGTCTGCCAACGAAGTCCAGAAACACGCGAATGACCGGCGGAGTGGCGGTAGGTGAGTAGGTCTCGAAGAAGTCCGAGCCATAAGTCTGTGTAAAGCCTTTCGCCACATACCGAGCCTTGTAGACAGGAGCTTCACCAGGGAGTAGTTTTACTCGGAAGAGCCACCTGCCTTTGACCACGTTGTGCTTGGAGGGGCGAGGGACGTCGAGGAAAGAGCGGTTGTGGATGAAGGCGTTGCATTCCTTGACCATGGCCTCGATCCAGAGAGGTGCGTCAAGACATGCAATTGCTTGCTCGTAGGTGGTGGGTTCGTAGATGGTGGGGGTGTTGGAGAAAAGAAGGACCGTAGTACCAGCCATGGTGCGGACGACAGGGGCGATGGTGGGTGAGAGGAGGTGGAGGAAAAGGAGTTCATCATGAGAGTCTTCATAGAGGTCCGGAGAGAGAGGAGGAGGAAGAGGAGGCGGTGAAGATGCAAGACAGCTGCGCTGGAGGGTCAGGCTGGAGCGGGAACACGGCTGCACTGCTGCTCTGCTGCGCCGAGGGTCGGGGCGAGGAGACAGCTGCAATGCTGCTCTGCTGCGCTGAGTTGCCGTGAGGGGCAGGGAGACGGGAGCGCGGCTGGTGTGAGAACCTGAGGGGCTGGTGCGGGGGAGTGGGGAAGTGCTAGAGTGGTGGAGGAGTGGAATGGATGTGAGAGACTGGAGGGAGAGGTGATTGGACCCGACCAAGGATGGGGACTGTGGAGCGGGTGTGAGGGTAGTGACGAAGGAGCAGAGGAGGGGACGAAAGTAAGGGCCGAGATGGTGGAGGGGGAGGGGGCGGAGGAGGAGATGGGGAGGGTGGAGGTTGGGAGGGGGAAGGGGGTGGGGGAGAGTTCAGGGGGGGAGGGGATGGGGAGGGAGGGGGAGGGGGTGGGGAGGGAGGGGGGGGTCAGCGGGGAGAGGGGGAGGGTCAGTGGGGGGAGAGGGAGTTACAGCGGAAGGGGAAGGTGGGGCAGCCGGGTCAAGGATGTCCCCTGAGGAGGTTGGGAGAGAGGGGGGGGGGGGTGGGGGTGCGGGTATGACCAGGGTGGGGGGAGGTTGAAGGGGAGGGGTGATGACAGTGTCAGTCCAGAGGAGAGGACGTATGGTGAGGGGGAGGGGGTTAGGGGCGGAGGGGGAGGTGTAGTACGGAGTGGCTTCATCAAAAACCACATCCCGACTACGAATGAGACGACCTGAGGGGGGGTGGAGGAAGAGGTAGTCCGGGGAGGTGGGGTTATGACCAATGAAGATGCAAGGGAGGGTGCGGGAGGCAAGTTTCCCAGCTGCACGTGAACGGTCCTCAGGGTGTATGAGAACATACGCCTTGGAGCCCCACACGCGCAGGGGGGAGATGTCGGGTTTAGTGGAGGTCCAGAGTTCGGTGGGAGTAGTGGTGGGCCGTGAGGGATGGGGGTAGAGATTAGTGAGGATGGCGGCGTGGAGGATAGCATAACCCCACAGAGAAGGCGGGCAGGAGGCATGGACCATGAGGCATCGAGCGGTCTTGGTGACCTCCCGAACCCTGCTCTCCGCCACACCATTTTGCTGAGGGGAATGAGGAAGGGTGTAGGTGTGGATAATGCCATGGGTGGAGCAGTAGGAGGAAAGCATCCGGTTAAGGAACTCACCGCCGCCATCGGAATGGAAGCGAGAGACAGGGCGTTTGAAATGGGTGCGTGCTTGTTCAGCCCAGGCAATAATGGCAGCCGGGGCCTCCGCCTTCTTGCGAAGGAGAGAGACAGTGGAGTACCGACTGTGGTCATCTACCAGTATGAGCAGGTAGCGATGACCTTGCCTGGTGGGGGTGGGATTGGGGCCCCAGAGGTCCATGTGGACGAGATCAATGGGTTGGGGAGAGAAGGAGGGATGACTCTTGTGGGGGGCTTGCTTTAGTTTGCTTTCAACGCAAACTGAGCAGGGAGGGGAGGGCGACGGGGGGAGGGAGGGGGGAGGGTGAGGGGAAGTCCTTCAAGAAGTTGAGAGGAGACAGATTGACGAAGGGTGGCAAAGTTGGGATGACCCAAGCGATGGGGAAGGAGGACGGCAGGATGGGTAAGGTCACGACAGTGACAGGAGGGGGAGGAGGGAGGGGAGGGGGAGGAGGGAGGGGAGGGGGAGGAGGGAGGGGGAGGGGAGGCAAGAGGAGGGGGGGAGGGAGGGGAGGGAAGGGGGGAAGAAGGGGAGGGGAGGAGGGGGGGGAGAGGGGAGGGGGGAAGGGAGTGAGGGGGAAGTAAGGTGGGAGTGGTGAGTTGGTGGATGGAGGGGCGAGGGGTGCGGTATGTGTACAGGTTTGTGTGTGGGCAGAGGGGAATACGACAGATGAAGCGACCAGTGATGGTGTGAAAGAGGTCGCAGTGAAGTGCATGTCCGGGGAAGATGGCGGTGACACCTAACCTTGGGAGGTCACGAAGTGCTACCAGATTGTTGCGTAGGGAGGGGACGTGTAGACCTGTGACTGTGCCTGAGGGGAAGATGGGGCAGGGGAGAGTGGAGGTGTGTCGACTTGTGATGGTGAAGCTGAAGTCGGCTCCGTAAATGGTGGAGGGAGTGGGGAGGGGGACTAGTGTGCCTGCGTCCCGAAGGACAGTGTGTGTAGCGCCGCTGTCAAGAATGAACTCAAGGAGTGTAGAGGAGGAGGAAGAAGCGGAATACTGGAAGGATGTCTCATTAATAGCATGGGCATACATTGAAGGAGCAGGAGAAGCAGTGCTAACATGTCCTATGAATCCAGCAGAAGGGAACGGAGTGAAGCCAGGAGGATTGGAGGAGGAGGAGGGCTGGTCAGTAGGAGTGGTAGCAGGTGGAGGAAGCACAGGGCCGTATTGAGGAGGTGGATAAGGAGGGTATGGCCAGCCGGTATAGGGCGGAGGATAGTGGGGGGGAGGGGCTTGAGGAGGAGGTGTGGGTGAAGGGGGAATGGGAGGGGTGGGAGGGGTGGGAGGGGTGGGAGTGGGAGGAGATGAAGGGAGAAGATGTTGAACTTGCTGGAGGATATGAGGTGGGAGATGCTCAGTGAGGACATTGTGAAGATTAGGGGTGGAGGGTTGATAGGCGGGGAGAGTGCGTATGTCATGGAGAGAGGGGCGCGGGAAGATGGTGTTCCATCGAGGTGGGGTGCCGACATTGCCACGTGCAAACCACTCATCAGTGAGGGCTTTGAAGCACGTGTCAGTGGTGTGAGTGGTTTGAGCGCAAGGCTGACCTTTGTTGGAGCCATAGCGAATGATGTACTGACACGGGGGAAGGGTACCCGAGGGAGAGGGGTTTTTGCCACGCCCACCACGGCCGCCACCACGACCACCACCGCGTCCACCGCCTCGCCCACCACCTCGTCCACCACCGCCACCGCCAGTACCGCTTGAGCCGCTACCTCCGCCGCTGCTGTGGTTGCCTGCGGGAGTTTTGCGAGCCTGGATAGCATTGATGGTGGTGGAGTCACGTTGGATGTCCGCTTCGCTGTCAAGGAGCCAGTCGATTGTGTCGGCCACAGGAGGAGGATGGCGGTACCTAGAGGTAAAGGTGATGCGGTAGGTATCGTATGTGGGTGGAAGGCAGTCGAGGATGCGTGCAGTGAGAAGTGATTCATGAATGACAATGCCGCGGTCGTTGAGACGTTGCGCAGTGTCGATGAGGCGCCGAGTGAAGGCAGCAGCAGTGGGGGATGAGTCAAGAGTGGTGTCTTGAAATTTGCGAAAGAGAGCAAGGAGAGAGCGAAGGTCCTGTCGGTCGTACTGAGTGGACAGGGTTTTCCAGAGGCCAGAGGAGGAGGTGGGGCGGAGGTCACGTTTGAGATGGGAAGGGATGCAGGAGAAGATAATGGCTAGAGCGCGGCGATCCGCAATTCGCCATGCTGCAGTATCCTTGTTGAACTTGCGAAGTTCATCAGCATAGTCTTTTTCATCCTGTGCGTAGGAGAGGATACGCGCAGTAGCATCAGCGTGAGCCTTCTCAGCAGCACGGTGCGCCTCACGCTGGATGGTGTAGGCATCGCGAAGCTTGTTGTAGTTGTTCAAGTTGGCCGCCCATCGATCTGGGTTGTCATCATGAACTGGGGCACGAGGGGGATCAGACAGAGGCTCTGGGGGAGGAGGGGCATCAGGAGGAGGAGGCTCAAGAGGAGGAGGGGGGACGGGTGGAAGGCCGTTAGGGTGCTCAAGAACTACATCAAGAAGACAGTAGTCTTGAACAATGACAGAGCCAAGGTGGGTGTGAAGTGTGTCCTCAAACGACGCCCAGTTCACGGCCGTAGTGTCATGGAGGAGTTCGAGCTTATCGATAGCTCCGAGTTCAATGGGAGTAGAGTCGTCCGCCATGAGGGGGGAGGAGGGGGGGGGGGAGAGGGTGACGACACCGGCTGGAGGGCGGGTGCGGTCAAAGACGACACCACCTGGAGGGGTGGCGCGGTCACGTTGCGTGCGGCAGCGCTTCGTCACCCGCGGCTGCCCCTTGTCGCCCGCGGCTGCGTCTCGTCGCCCGCGGCTGCGCCTCGTCGCCTGCAGCTGTGCCTTGACGACACGCGGCTGCTCCTGGACGCGTCCGCAGCGGTCGCCCTCGCTGGTCGCGTCCGCGGCGTCCGCATGCGCTGGTCGTGTCCGCAGCGTCGCCCTCGCTGGTCGCGTCCGTGACGTCCGCCCGCGCTGGTCGCGTCCGCGGCGTCCGCCCGCGCTGGTCGCGTCCGCGGCGTCCGCCCTCGCTGGTCGCGTCCGCGGCGTCCGCCCGCGCTGGTCGCGTCCGCGGCGTCCGCCCTCGCTGGTCGCGTCCGCGGCGTCCGCCCGCGCTGGTCGCGTCCGCGGCGTCCGCCCGCGCTGGTCGCGTCCGCGGCGTCCGCCCCCGCTGGTCGCGTCCGCGGCGTCCGCCCCCGCTGGTCGCGTCCGCGGCGTCCGCCCCCGCTGGTCGCGTCCGCGGCGTCCGCCCCCGCTGGTCGCGTCCGCGGCGGTCGCCCGTTCTCGTCGCGTCCGCGGCCGTCGTTCGTCGCGGGTGTGGCATCCGCCCGCGATTAGGGTTTCGTCGGTCGCGGCGGTCGCCGATGCTCGTCGCGGGTGTGGCGTCCGCCCGCGATTAGGGTTCCGTCGCTCGTGCTGGCCGTCCCGACGGTCGCGCTGGTCGTTCCGACGGTTGCGCAGATCGTTCCGACGGTTGGCGTGGCCGTTCCGACGGTTGATGGGTTAGTGGGAGAGAGGGGAGAGCCGCGAGAGGCGGAATTGACTGTAGAAAGGAGGGAGGGGGGCGCTGAAATTTAGCGCAAGGGGGGGGGGGGCCGTGACGGCGTAGGGGCGCACTAGGCGCAAAGGGCGACGTAGTGTCGCGTGAGAGAGGGGGGCGTGATATAGCACGCGGTATGTGCGGTCCTTAGGATCGAGATGGTGTGAGCCGTAGTTGCTCTGAATACCATGTGAGAAAGTGTAAGAACAACCGATAGTTTCATTAGGAAGGGCATGGGTTTACATAGTTGAGCTAGGATGTAGGAGCCATGCCAACATTATTGGGGGGGCCAATAATCTCCCAACCCAACCTTGGGGGCCCAATAATTGGGCCAAGGTTGGGTTCCAACCTCAAACTAGGGTAAACCCTAGTTGTGCACCCAAACTAAGTTTGGGTGCCTATCTCTAGTCAAAGCTTATATGATGATGCAGGTTACAATGAAGATGGTAATCTGACAGACTCCTTAGGCTATTGAGATGGCAATCACTGACCTCACCAAGGTGCGTGACTGTAGAAAGGTAACACCAAGGTGTGTACCGCTCCTCTCCTCCTCTTACCATGCGTCACTGACCTCACCAAGGTGTGTCACTGACCTCATCAAGGTGTGTCACTGTAGAAAGGTAACACCACGGTGTGTACCGCTCCGCTCCTCTCCTCCTCTTACCATGTGTCGCTGACCTCACCAAGGTGTGTCACGGACCTCACCACCAAGGTGCGTCACTGTAGAAAGCCAACTCTTGTACCACCGCTCCTCTCCTCTTACCATGCCATGCCTCGCCCATACTTCACTTGGCTTGCCTTTCTTGCTCTGCTCGTTGGCTGGCTGTGTCATTGTGCAGGCGTTGAAGCTCATCTCGTCGGATCTACCCATTTACCAGAGCCTGCTGCAGCACCGCGCCGTCTCGCACCTCAAGCTGCAGCAATTCAGAGAGGTGAGGCAAGAGCAGCGATATGCATTCAAGGGAGCGTGTGAGTCACTGGCACGCCCTCAGGCTCATCTCCTCGGATCTACCCCTTTACCAGCACCTGCTGCAGCACCGCGCCGTCTCGCACCTCAATCTGCAGCGATTCACAGAGGTGAGCTGGGCGGGCCTGTGATGTGCATTCATGGGAGTGGAGAGTGGTTGTGAGGGCAGTGAGTACCATTGCGCCCGATGCGTACTGCTGTGTGCAATGTTTGTGTGCATCCCTTGCCATGGTGCTGAGTGCAATGCGTGTGTGCGACCCATGCCATGCCATGCCATGCCATGGTGCTGTTATGGCAGGCCATAGCGGACTGGACTACCACAATTGATGCCCCTGTCCTTTTGTGTGCAACGTGTGTGTGCTGTGCAACCCATGCCATGCCATGGCACTCGGTGCAACACATGCATGTGTGCAACCCACATGGTGCCGTGGTGGTGCTGTTATGGCAGGCCATAGCGGACTGGACGACCATGATCGATGCCGACCCGAATAATGTTGCTGCCATCCGCGAGAGAGGTGAGAGCAACAGCACCACCATGGTGCGGTGCGGTGCAGTGCGGTGCCATGGTGCTGTGCAGTGGCAGGCCATAGCGGACTGGACGACCATGATCGATGCCGACCCCAGCAATGTGGCTGCCATTCGTGAGAGAGGTGGGAGAAACACCACAACCATGGTGCCGTGCGGTGCGGTGCCATGGTGCACAACCATATGCCGCATTGGCCTACAGAATTTTAGACAGTATTTGATGGTGTTATTCAGGTGGCATGTTTCAATAATCCCGTGTTTTGTGCATCGCATATCCCATCCAACAACCATTTCATGCCCTCCCATGTGCCACCCATGCCATCCCATGCACCATCCATCCATCCCATGCATCCCCCATCCCATCCCCATGCACCACCCATGCCCACCTATGCCCACCCGTGCCCCCACCCTCACATGGCAGGCATGGCTCGTGTGAACCGCAGGGCTTTCAAGGACGCCATTCCAGACCTCACCACCGCACTGCACCACTCCCCACACGAGCACACCCTCCGCCTCTTCCTGGTACAGTACATTTCCATGGCATGGCATGGCATGGCATGGCATGGCATGGAGCAGTGTATCCTGCTGCTGTGTGCGGAGTGCTGCTCAGCGTTCGTGTTATCCCATTCCCGTTGACCCAGGTCAACGCACTAGTTCCCACATGGGACGGCGGTCAGAGGGAGCATGAGGCATGGTGTGTGCTCGCCTCTCTCCCTGCTGCTACAATCCTCCTCCCCCCTCCGTCCCATCCCCTCTTCCCCACACCTTACCTCAGGGCAACGCGTTGTACCACATGGGGTGCGGTCAGAGGCAGCAGCAGCGCTGCAGGCCGTGGTGCGAGCAGAGCCGCAGCGGGGGGAGGCGTGGCGCGTGCTGGGGGACGTGCGGAGGGACATGGGGGAGGTGGCGGAGGCGGAGAGGTGCTATGGGCATGCGCTCAAGGCGTTCCCCAGGTGAGGTGCTATGGGCATGCGCTCAAGGCGTTCCCCAGGTGAGGTGCTATGGGCATGCGTTCCCCAGGCGAGGTGCTATGGGCATGCGCTCAAGGCGTTCCCCAGGTGAGGTGCTATGGGCATGCGCTCAAGGCGTTCCCCAGGTGAGGTGCTATGGGCATGCGTTCCCCAGGCGAGGTGCTATGGGCATGCGCTCAAGGCGTTCCCCAGGTGAGGTGCTATGGGCATGCGCTCAAGGCGTTCCCCAGGTGAGGTGCTATGGGCATGCGTTCCCCAGGCGAGGTGCTATGGGCATGCGCTCAAGGCGTTCCCCAGGTGAGGTGCTATGGGCATGCGTTCCCCAGGCGAGGTGCTATGGGCATGCGCTCAAGGCGTTCCCCAGGTGAGGTGCTATGGGCATGCGCTCAAGGCGTTCCCCAGGTGAGGTGCTATGGGCATGCGTTCCCCAGGCGAGGTGCTATGGGCATGCGCTCAAGGCGTTCCCCAGGTGAGGTGCTATGGGCATGCGCTCAAGGCGTTCCCCAGGCGAGGTGCTATGGGCATGCGCTCAAGGCGTTCCCCAGGTGAGATGGATGGAGGCATGTAGGCATGTGATGGGGAACAGGCGGAAGGGCGTGGGGGAGAGGGGAGAAGCGGAGAGGTGCTATGAGAATGCGAGAAGCTCGGGTGCTACGGGTGTAGTCTTGGAGGCATGGCGTGTGCTGCAGACGTACGGAGGGATATGGGAGGAGGGCAAGGCAGAGAGGTGTTATATGAGAATGTGCTCGCTGAATGGCAGGCAGAAGCACAAATGAGGGGATTCTATATGCTGCATACCTCCTTGCAAAGCCTGTTGGCTCCACCCGTTAACTTCCCTCCGAGAAGTCTCTTCTACTCCACCCGCCCTTTCATGAATGAACGCCTTGTGTGCTGTGCACTGATGCGCCTTCCCTCCCTCCCTCCCCCCCGTCAACGCATGGTACTTTAGTGATATGCCCACGCTGCACTCCTGGGTGAAGCTGCTGCAATCCACCGGCAGGCACAGGTGGGTGCAGAGCGGTTCAGATGGGTAGAAGAGGCACGTGCTTGTGAGCCGTCGAGGTGTCATGCGGTTATTTGTAACATGTTGCTGGTTGTGCTACCCATGCCGCTCTCGCACTGCTGGTTGCGTTGCTGGTTGTGCTACCCATGCCACTTTCGCACTGCTGGTTGCGTTGCTGATTGTGCCGCGGATTGTGTCAATCATTTCTTGTATCGCTCTTTGTGTCTCTCTGTCAATCCTATGCTGCAAGCCAGGGAGGTGATCAGTCTACTCTCGAAGTACATCCCCTACCACCCCACTAACGTGGAGCTGCACTATTGGTTGGCATCATCGCACCACTCCTTGGCCGTCTTTCCCAAAGCTGTGAGTCGAGCAGTTGATCGGATCAGCACGTTGAATCCAAGCCAACCGCACCCGCTCTGGCTGATGCTTTTGAGAATCTTTCAGGCTAGCCTTGACTCTGGCGTCTGACATAGCATTACTTTGTTGGTTTAGACGCCATGCCTTGGGCTGCCATGCCACCTTTCAGACGACTTTTGAGTCGACTCAAACGTCACCTTGCTTTTGAGGCTCTTCCAGTCTACCCTTGACTCTGGCGTCTGACATAGAGCATTACTTTGTTGCAGGGCTGCCATGCCTCCTTTCAGACACCTCAAGGCTTGGACATGGTTTAGCAGTATTACTCAGTTCATCTTCCCTTTAGGCTTTAGTCACAGTTTACAAAGGTAACCTAGTGTATCCCCTCAGCAATTTTGACAAACATATCTGCCTGGTTGTGGTGGTGGTGGCAGGTGGACGCGTACAATCACGTGCTTAAGATGCAGCCACGTGACTACAGCGAGCGCCAGAGCCATGACATGGCATTCTACCAGGTGTGATTGTATGAGGAGGAGCCAGCAAATGAGATAGGGTTTTTGTTCTGTGAGATTGCTGCAGCAAGGAGAGCATGTCCGCTGACTCATGCCTGCTGCATGGGTTTGTACATGTCTAACTCCCTGCACCCCGTACGCCATGTCCAACTCCCTGCACCCCATACGCCATGTCTAACTCCCTGCACCCCATGCGCCATGCCTCCCTGCCTGCACCAATGCTCCATATTTCCCTGCGTGCACCTGCATGGATCACATGACAGAGGGAGGTGGCAATCTACATGGCAGCATGCATGGAGCAGCCTTTGGACCAATTCAGCTTGGCCCCTGTCTCCCTGCATGTCTCCCTGCGTGCACCTCATGCATGCTGCATGCATGCATCACATCACATGAATCACAGAGGGAGGTGGCAATCTACATGGCAGCATGCATGGAGCAGCCTTTGGACCGATTCAGCATCGATGACCACTTCCTTCCTCTCTTCAAGGTGACTCTAACAAGAACAGCTTCAGGTTGTTTTTGAGACGTCTCAAGAATAACCTCAGTACATGGCAGCATGCATGGAGCAGCCTTTGGACCGATTCAGCATCGATGACCACTTCCTTCCTCTCTTCAAGGTGACTCTAACAGGAATAGCTTCAGGTTGACTCTATATTATTCAACTCACTCCCCTCCTCTTTAGGCACCACTGCCTCGCCTCGATAAGGCTTTTCCAGCCAAAATCTAAACGCGACAAACTCACGGCCTCTCCCCACTCCTCTCCCCGTTTCCCCTCTCCTCTCTCCTCTACCAACCCCCTCACCAGGAGAGCTGGACGTACCGCTATCCACCAGATGCCCTGCTGCAGGCAGGCTACGAGCCCACGCCCACGGCCTTTCTGTCATTGCCTCGGTCTCCCAAGTCCTCTCCTCGCTGCCCTCCCCACTCCTATCCACCAGATGCGCTGCTGCAGGCAGGATACAAGCCCACGGCCTTTATGTTTCTGTCATTGCCTCGGTCTCCCAACTCCTCTCCTCACTGCCCTCCCCACTCCTGATTCCACCATCCCCTCACCAGGAGAGCTGGACGTACCGCTATCCACCAGATGCCCTGCTGCAGGCAGGCTACGAGCCCACGGCTTTGCCGCCTCTAGATGCTCGGGGGGCCAACGGGAGCAGCTGTAGAGGGGAGGCGGAGGGAACAAGGCTGGGTGCTGCCCATGTGGAGGCTGTTGATTGGGCGGACCGGCTGGGCGGGCTGATTCAGTACCACTGCGCTGGCTTCCTCAATAACAGGCGCCAGGTGAGGGGTGGGGGTGGGTGAGGTCCTAAGAAGATCCAGTCTCTTCATGGTGAGTTTTTGCACCCACTCACCAGTCCTTATGGCCATGTGCATGTGGATTTGCAAAAACTCACCATGAAGAGGCGAGTTGGTCCCATTCAGACCCTCACCCACTCCCCTCTCCAATCATACCAATCATCTCATTGTATCCCCATTGCATCAAAAGCAATGCACACAGCAAAGGGCGGCGGGGCTAGCCATGCTGGCGATCATGCACGCACTCAGGCACGAGTGGGCTCCATTCAAACACTCACCCACTCCCCTCTCCAATCACACCAATTACCTCATTGTATCCCCATTGCACCAAATGCAATGCACACAGCAAAGGGCGGCGGGGCTAGCCATGCTGGCGATCATGCAGACTCTGAGGCACGAGTGGGCCCGCCTCCTCGCCTCAACGTCTCGCCCAGCCAGTGCCAGCAGCGGCGCTGACGTGGCGCTGACGTGGCGTGACGTGTACTCCATGGCTGCCACGTGGCGGCAGGTAGCGGAACCAACGGATAAAGTGATGTGGTCCGACCGATACACGTGAGTAATTTGCTGATCAACTAACCAACATATGCTCGTGCTGCTGACTCAGTGCAGAGAGTAACAACCTAACACCTGAGAACTTTACCTCTCTAATTGTGCGCTAACAAATCGCTTCGGCTTCAGCCAGTGCTTTTTCCCAATGTGCAATCCTTCTTGACTGTGACGTCCTTCTTGACTGTGACGTCCTTCTTGACTGTGACGTCCTCCGTGGGTGTGCTGGGGTGCGGTGGGTGAGTGGCAGAGAGAGGGGGTTCAACAAGGGCGTCATCTCCAGCACCCCCATCTCATACGGCCAATCACTCAACTTCAAATACGGCGCATACGCCGACAGGTACAGTGGGCTAACGTGTCTTGAGGCGCCTCAAAAGTATGGCGCATACGCGGACAGGTACAGCGGGCTAACATCTCCTAAGAAATCAGTGTTTCAAAATCAGCGTATATGCCTGTTTTTTGAGACATCCAGCATATATGTCTAAGGGATGTAGGTGTGACTGTAGGGAGTGACTGGTGGAGTTGCACATGTGCAGCAGCTGCTGCAGAATCCCGAACGCTCTGATGCCAAGAGCCGATTTATCATCTGTAAATGCATATGCGTGAGTGTCTGTGTGTGCCTGTGCGTGCATCAGGGCGTTTGTGATTCTGAAGCAGCTGCTGCTGGAGAGAGGAGTGGTGAAGGCGCAGGATGGGCTTGTGGAGGTTCCACTCACCAAGGCCATTCTCAGAAAGGTACGTCAGCACTGCAGACGTGTTTTAAGTCAACTCAAAAGCACGACTCATTCGAGTCAACTCCAATCACGCAGGATGGGCTGGTGGAGGTTCCACTCTCCAAGGCCGTGCTCAGAGAGGTCTGTGAGCATGGCTGCGTTTTGACTCGTCTCACAGCTCATGCCTCACAACTGAAAACTTGAGACATCTCATCATAACTGGGTGAAGGCGCAGGATGGGCTTGTAGAGATTCCACTCTCCAAGACAGGGCTCAGAAAGGTGCATGAGCACTGGCAGACTCAAGGACACTCTGCACTCTTGAAGCTTCAAGTATGCTCATGCCTGCTTTACGTTTATCAAGCAAACTATTTCACCCCACCCTTCACCGCATCCCGTTCATCCCATCCCATCCCACACCAGGCGCGCAAGGCCAGCACCCACACGCAGCTAGTCGCAGCAGTCGGCCAACCCTCCTTCTACACCCCACTGCTCATCCCCAGCTCCGCACAGCCCGGGTGCGCACCGACCTCCGTGCTTGCACCGCGTCCCATCCATCCCATCCCACACCAGGCGCAAAAGGCCAGCACCCACACGCAGCTAGCCGCGCCAGTCGGGCAACCCTCCTTCTACACCCCACTGCTCATCCCCAGCTCCGCACAGCCCGGGTGCGCACTGACCTCCGTGCTTGCAGCCATGATCCCTGCTGGAGTTTCGTAGTGCCTTGCCTTTTAGCACGTGCAGCGTTTGAGTTGCTTTAAAGCCCTTTCCGTTGCACAGGTTTGGGTCTCTGTTTTCCTCTGTGTGTGCATTTCTGCTTGCGGGCCCGTACAAGCCTGCTCTTGTGATGGTTAACGTTCTCTCGTGTGGGTATGTGTGAGTGATTCTTGCTGACATCTATGAATATTCGTGTTATGTGTGCAGGAAGCTTATTGAAGGCACAAGAATATCAGTATTTCCTAATTCTGAGTAAGCTTGACGTGATCCCATTCCATACCCATCAATTTAAGCTTCACTCATAAGCCTTATACCTCGATACTAGCCTCGTTCTCACCACCATCGCATCTCTCACATCCCTCTCACAACACTCACTCCCCTCCCCTACCCAACCATCTCCCCTCTTCTCAACAATCTCTCCCATGCACACCTCCTCCCTCCCTCCATCCCCACATCTCACTGCACCTCTTGCCTCTTCACACCTTCCCCATCCGCCCCAACCTCATCCCTTTCCGCTTCCCCCAACCCCCAGCTCGCCACCAAGCTCATGCTCAATTTCCTTCACAATCCTACCCCTCCTACCCCGCCCCCTCCTTCCTTTCCCTGTCTGTGCCTCCTTCCTTCCCCCTTGCCAGCTTGCCCGACCCCGAGCTAGCAATAGACCTCATGCTCAAGCCCCTTTCCTTATCTCATCTCTCGTCTACCCCTTGTTTGAAGAGGTGTTTTGAGACGTCTCAAAACACATGCTCAAGCCCCTTTCCTTATCTCATCTCTCGTCTACCCCTCCCTCCAACCTCCTTCCTCCTCGCCTGTCCCCTGCAGCTGACTTTTGGGTCGACTCGAAAGTCACCGACCCCGAGCTAGCAATCAAGCTCATGCTAAAGCCCCATCCTCCAATCCATCCTCGTCTCCCCCACTCCCCCTCCCACTCCCGCCAACCTCCTTCCTCCTCGCCTGTCCCGTGCAGCTCGCCCGAGCCTGAGTTAGCAATCGAGCTCATGCTCAAGCCCCATCGCTATCTCCTCTCCCCCCTCCCCTCCCTCCAACCCCCTTCCTCCTCTTCACGCGCTGTCCCCTGCAGCTCGCCCGAGCCCGAGCTAGCAATCGAGCTCATGCTCAAGCCGGAGCGGTGGAGGGAGTATGAGAGGGAGATGGACGCTGCATGGCAGGTGAGACCGTGAGAGCAAGTGCTCACACATATATACTCACCACAGCATTTTTGAGGCGCCTCAAAAATCGGCAGGTGAGTGAGAGCAAGTGCTCACACACACACATACTCCGTCCTTCTTCCTCGCCAGCCCACCCGAGCCCGAGCTAGCAATCGAGCTCATGCTCAAGCCGGAGCAGTGGAGGGAGTATGAGAGGGAGATGGACGCTGCATGGCAGGTGAGTGCGAGCAAGTGCTCATACAGACTCATCACCGCATGCGCGCTCATTCGTGCTTGTCTGAATCTCCTCATTCTCCCCGATCCCATCTCCTTCTCCCACCTCACTTCACTGCTCTTACATCCCTCACGCTGCGCTCCCATCCCTCTCTACTGCCCTGCTTCCCTCACGCCCGCTCTGACGCTCTGCTCCCCTCACGCCCCTTGTCCAACCCACCCTCTCCCATCATCAGGCCATCCGCCTGGCAGTGGCCAACACGTCTCTCCGCGACTCTGACCTCCCGGCCTACCGCAAGGCCGTGCAGGACAGCGTACTGAGAATGGCCTACTACTGGTATGTGCTGCTACTGGTATGTGCTGCTACTGGTATGTGCTGCTACTGGTATGTGCTGCTACTGGCATACCACTGGTATGTTCAAGTGCAGCATTCAAATACTGCCTACTACTGGTATGTGCTGCTACTGGAGGGTATGGTAGAGCATCGTCGCATGGCCTACTGCTGGTATGCTCATGTGAAGCATGAAGAAACTGTTGCCTATTACTGCTGGGGCTGACTACTGGGTCCCTGCTCCTTCTCCCCTGTCCCCTATTCACGACCAACTTCAGACCACTATATGCACAGGCGCATCTGCACATCACATCACAGAAACACATAGACCGTTTTGTTTTCCTGGCTGTTTACATTACTGTGTGTATGTGTTCAGCCTGTGCTTCTGCACTCACCCAAACCTCCCAAATCTTAATTTTCACTGAAACCATACCACACCACACCACACTTCACCACGCCAGGTACAACTTCCAGCCCTTGTCGCGAGGCACGTCGGGCACGGGTTACGTGGTAACGCTCGCTCTGCTACTGTCCATGGACCTGCAAGTCACCACCGCCATCCCTCCGGGCGTGCAGGTGAGCAGAGGGCATGTGGATAGCCAGGGAGGCTGGTGGTAGGCGGGTTGACAGTAGAAAGAGACACAAAGAAGATGAGAATGGGGGGAGAAGCAGTGTGCAAGTGGGCAAGAGTGGTATAATGGTTGAGACAAGACTGGCGTATGTGAAAGCAAGGGAGGCACAAGTGCTTGCTAACCTGCTGTCCCTTCACATGCCTCTCCTCTCCTGTTTTGAACACAGGTTGACTGGGAGGCACTCCTCTCACCAACTCCCGCAGACTTCACAGCCGCCATCTCAGAGTTGGGGCAGATCCCACTGATCAGTGACACGTTCCCATGCCTTCGTGAGGTTTTCCTTGCTCTAGAGTAGCGCTCAGGAGTGGCTGAGATGGGACGAATGCATTCTCTGCAAAGGATTGGTACTAACTGGCATATGCTTCTGAACATGGTTTGTGAATAATGATTGAGCTTGAGCTTGAGCTTGACTTTAAGATTGAGCTGGAGCTTGAGTTTGTGCTTGTGCTTCAGCTTCAGGTTCAGCTTTTGCTTAAGCTTGAGCTTGTGCTTGAAGCTAAGTATATTGAGACCATCGGGCTGCTATGTTTCTATCACACTTGATAACCCAGTACCAGACTGTGTTACAACAGTAACCATCTTGCCACATTCATGTATTGTGCTTTGCAAGCGTCCCCTCTTCTTTTGCTCCCTGACAATGCGTACCGGTATTATCAATTGACGCCTGCACTGAGGCACCCACCAGTACTTGTAGAACAATGTGGCATACCATGAGACCCCAGGTATAGGAGCAGGCCGGATGTGGCCTCTATGATATCCACTGGTATAAGCGCATACCTTTTAAATTTTCTATTCGAAAATCAGTCACAATACCGTAACGAAGTTTACTTTACCAGACTGTCCACTTCCGATCAAAAGCATGGTTCCTTGAACTTGGTCGAAGGCCCTTTCTCTGCCACGTCAGCGCTGGTGAGTGCATGTCAGGTGGAGGAGGAATCGAGGCGGCCACTCACTCACAGCCATGCGCTGACCTGATTCGCCTGCTCCAGCTCTTCTATTCGCCTCTTTCTACCTCCTCCGGCAAAGCGTATACATGTACACACGCAAATTCATTCACACACACACACTCGCATTTGCCACTTTCTGAAACGCGGAACTGGGCTGATTTCTATCTCGCTTCTGCCACTTCGCCTTGTTCGCGTCCGATCCACGCCACTCTGCTTTGCAGGCTACGAGGATTGTCCTGGCCCCAGAATAAGCGTATCGACTGCCAGTTCTCCTTTTTCCAATACCGTTCCTGTGTATCGTCTCACGCGCTACTTATCCACCATCGCTCGTCTTCCTAGCATGGCTCTCATCAGTTCTCCTTCTGCTCGTCTACCTCTTCAACATGCCACGTCAGCAATGACACCAGCAAGACCAGTAGCCTCAGCAGCTAAGGCATTCCGAACCTCCTTCTCACCCAACCTAATTTCATTCAATGGCTTGAGGCGCCTCGCCGTTAGCGGCGGCAGCGGTTGCAGCCCTAACGGGTTGCAAAGAGCCGTTGAGCGAAGGGCCGTCGAGGCGTCGGTGTCAGCGCGTGAAACAACGGATGCGAGTGCGTCGACGGCCGATGCGACGGGGCTAGGGAAGGCGATTCGCGAAGACTTCCCGATTTTGCATCAGGTAATTTTGAACGTCTTAACATCCCGAATTGTGAGACGACTGGAGAGAACTTAGCCGTGTTGGCTTACATAGTTTAACCTCACAATTAGCATCATACGTTGCTGAAGTTCGTCGTTCTCGTTTGAATGTGAATTCATTCATCTGTGAAGCGTACATCCATGCCGTTGATAAGTGATTGCCGTGGCTTGTTATAACTGAATTATTCAATGTATCTCGTCGTCATTCTACTCACTTGCCTTCTTTCATTGCATCAGGAGGTGCCAGGCGGCCAGCCATTGGTGTATATAGACAGCGCAGCAACTTCGCAGAAGCCACTGCAAGTGATCAACGCCATGGATGACTATTACCGGCGCTACAATGCCAATGTGCACCGCGGTGTGCACTATCTCAGGTGAGCTTGTAGCGCGTATAAGCATGCATGGAATCAACACCGCCATGATGACTGGAACAAACGAAACAAAGCCAAGGAGCATTATTGGAATTTACACTGTCTCAGGTAGGTGAGCTTACATGGTGTATTTGAGCTTGTGTGCGTGGCCTGTAACCTATGTAAGCATGCAAGTGATTAGATGGGCTGACTGCCACCTACCAATGATACGATGATAATTTGCATTGCAAGTGCACTACCTGATGAGCTTAAGACGCGAATGTAACACCCTGCTGTGAGTGCATGCATCAACAATCAGCACCCTTTAAAATTCTTCTCACCTTTTTGTGAAGGAAAACATTTTCGTTCCATCCACTTCACTCACCTTCGTTTCTTACCCCTTTCCCTCCTTCCAAAGCGCCTCACCTCTCTCGTCCTCCCGTCTCCTCCTGGCAGAACATGCGGGCCACAGAAGAGTGTGTGAAGGCACGGGAGAAAGCAGCCCGCTCGCTTCATCAACCTGGCCGGCCCAGGGCCCTTCTGCGATCCCCACTCCTCTCGCCCCTTCCCTCCACACCCACCCCTTCTTTCCACAGCGTGATAGCAAAAGAGAAGTATGAGAATGCAGGGCCAGGGCCTGTCCAAGATCGCCTCTACTCTCCTCTCCCAACGTGACGTTGCACTCTCCTCTCCCCCTCCTCCCACACCCACCCCTCTCCCCAGCATGTTGGCAACAGAGGAGTACGAGAAGGCACGCGAGAAGGTGGCTCGGTTCATCAACACAGCGCAGGGCCCGTCGGAGATCACCTCTACATGTACGTTGCACTCACCTCTCCCCCTCCTCCCACACCCACCCACCCCTCTCCGCAGCATGCTGGCAACAGAGGAGTACGAGAAGGCACGGGAGAAGGTAGCGCGGTTCATCAACACAGCGCAGGGCCCCTCGGAGATCGTGTTCACGCGCAACGCCAGCGAGGCAATCAACCTCGTGGCGTACTCGTGGGGCCTCTCCAACCTCGCCCCGGGCGACGAGGTGCTCCTCACGGTCGCGGAGCACCACAGCAACATCGTCCCCTGGCAGATTGTAGCCCAGAAAACCGGGGCGGTTTTGAAGTTTGCGCCCCTGAAAGTGCCAGAGGAGGCGGAGAGGGAGGGGCATGCGGAGGGCGCGGAGGTGGACTATGAGCGACTGCTGGAGATGATTGGCGGGCGGACCAAGCTCGTGGCCGTGCACCATGTTTCCAACGTGCTGGGTGAGTTTTGAGTCGACTCAAAAGTCATTTGAGGAGGAGGGGCCGTGCACCATGTTTCCAACGTGCTGGGTGAGTCGTGGTTTCAATGGGTGCCAAGCCAAGCGCACCCTGTGTCGCACGATGTGGCATACCATGTGGCATATCATGTGTCATACCAAACATGCTGAGTGAGTCACTCACTGAGTTAGCAGTTGGGGGCTCACCTTTCACATTTGGGTGCTGCTAGACGCGTGCCAGTCTGTGCCACAGATGCCCGTGGACGTGCAGCAGCTGGAGAGTGTGACTTCTTTGTTGCCTCTTACCCACCCACCCTCCCTTTTCTTACCCCCATCCTTCAGGCTCCGAGTCCCCAGTGGGGCAGATCAGAGAAAGGGCGCATGCAGTGGGCGCCAAGGTGCTTCTAGACGCGTGCCAGTCCGTGCCACACATGCCCGTGGACGTGCAGCAGCTGGGGGTGGACTTTGCAGCAGTCTCCTCGCACAAGATGGCTGGCCCCACGGGCATTGGCTTCCTCTATGGCCGATCCGATGTGCTTGCCTCCATGCCTCCCTTCATGGGTAAGCGTGTGCCCTTATGAGGCGTCCCAAATCTTCGCAGCGGTCTCCTCCCACAAGATGGCTGGCCCCACGGGCATTGGCTTCCTCTATGGCCGATCCGATGTGCTTGCCTCCATGCCTCCCTTCATGGGTAAGCGTGTGCCCTTATGAGGCGTCCCAAATCTTCGCAGCGGTCTCCTCCCACAAGGTGGCTGGCCCCACGGGCATTGAATTCCTCTATGGCCGATCCGCCGTGCTCGCCTCCATGCGTCCCTTCACGGGTAAGAGTGTGCCCTTATGAGGCGTCTCAATTTTTGCAGCGGTCTCCTCGCACAAGATGTGTTGTCCCACGGGCATTTGATTCCTCTATGGCCGATCCGATGTGCTCGCCTCCATGCCGCCCTTTATGGGTAGGCACGTGCCCTCAAGGGTATCCGCGTCCCTTCATGACATGAGCGTGCAGGGGTTAGGTTCCACTCAGCTGACCACATTTGGATAGCTTTACAAAGAAATAAACATCCCTTACTTATTGGGCTACAAAAATCAGGGGCTGGACTTGCTGTAGTTCCCTATTTGCCCCCTATCTGTCTCTTTCGTCTCACCTTTCACCTCCCTTCTACTACCCCCCCTTCGGCCCGTTCTTACCTCTCTCTCTCCAATAAATTCGACTGGCCCGATTGTTTCTGTGATTCTTTTGTCGTCAGGAGGAGGCGAGATGATTCAGGACGTCTTTTTGGACCATTCCACCTACTCCGATCCCCCCGCAAGGTACGCCCTTCCTGTCTGCTTTTGAGGCGCTCAAAACAGAATTCACTCGCGCTGATCCGCCCAGGAGGAGGCGAGATGATTCAGGACGTGTACCTGGACCATTCCACCTACTCCGATCCCCCTCTGCAAGGTACGCCCTTCCTGTCTTTTGTTGAGGCGCCTCTAAAACAGGACCTGCCACCACATCTCTCATCCTCTCTAGCTGCTCCCCACCTCTGGTCGTTACTTCCCCACTTACTGCCCTCGCCGCTGCCCCATTCTCCCAGTACTTGCCCTCTCTCTCTCGCTTTCCTAGCTACAAATATGCCATTCCAGTCATTGGAGATGCCACAGGGGTGATTGTGACTGGTTTTACAGGTAACGCATCCTCCCTTTCCCCCCTCCCATATTCGAAGCTGGGGGTGCAGCCATTGCTAATGCCATATAGTTAACATGTGACCAGTGTTTTAACTCGCACATCTTATCCTCCCTGCCCTCCCCTCTCTTGCTCTCCAGGTTCGAAGCCGGCACGCCAGCCATTGCGGAGGCCATAGGGTTGGGAGCAGCAGTGGACTATCTGACAGCTAAGGGCATGGATAACGTGCATGCATATGAGGTACGCTTGGGCCATTCGTCAGTTCACAAATGCTTTGTATGAATGAACATGTGTAGCAATGTGTGCACATCTGTGGGGTATTCGTGCATGGGCATGATGCATGGATGAATGTCTCTAGATCTTGATGTGATGTGAAGGAGCAATTTGCCATGGGGATCTTTGGTTTGGATATAGATGTCATGGATTTCAGACCGTATAGCATGCATGTGGGCTATGTCGCTTCTGTAACCTTTAGTCTTCCGATTGGCACCTTGATTAGCATGTTGCTGTTGCATGCTTTCTTCCAACTCTACCGCTGCCCCTCCCTCCCGTCCTACCCTTCCTATTCCAGATGCATCTATCAGAGTACCTCTACAAGCAGCTCTCAGCCGTTGATCGAGTGCGCATCTACGGCCCTCCTCCACCGTCTCTGCTCCCGGGAGGTCCGACTGCCATCCAAAGGGGGCGGGTGGCGGCGCTGTGCACGTTCAGCGTGGATGGCATGCATGCCACCGACGTCTCATCATTCTTGGACCAGCAGGTGGGATGCGGTAGCAGCAAGCATGGTGGGGTGAGATGTAAGAGTGGCACCGGTGAGTCACGCAGGGGCCTTGTGGCAGCTCTGTGCACGTTCAGCGTGGATGGCATGCATGCCACCGACGTCTCCTCCTTCCTCGATCAACAGGTACATCATACCATACCCTAAGCCCGAAACCTTTTAGCGGGGGTGGCTGGCAGCTCTCCACACGTTCAGCGTGGACGGCGTGCATGCCACTGACGTCTCCTCCTTCCTGGATCAACAGGTGTGTGCATGGCATGCATGCCTGAGCGAGGATGGCATGCATGCGACCCACCACCTCCCACCACCACCCATCACTTCCCACCCCTTCCCCCCTGTTGTCTTTTCCCCCCTCTCCCCTCTCCCGTTGCCTTCTCTCGTCACCAATCTTTCCCCTTTACAGCATGGTGGGCTAATCGCAGTGGCCACCAGTGTCCACATCCCATTCATGCCTTCAACCACCCTCGTCTCCGCTTTCCCCCCTTCCCTCTGTCGGTATCCCAAACTCCGCCTTGCCAGCACGGAGTGGGCATCCGCAGTGGGCACCACTGTGCGCAGGCATTCATGCCTCTCCATGCCTCCCCTCAACCACGTCTCCCCTTTCCCGTCTCCCTCTCTTTCCCCAATTTCTGTCTGTCCAGCACGGAGTGGGCATCCGCAGTGGGCACCACTGTGCGCAGCCCATTCACCAGCAGCTGGGCATCAATGCGAGTGCGCGGGCGAGCGCATACATCTACAACACAAAGGAGGAGATTGACGCGTTCATTGCTGGACTCAAGGACACCATAGATTTCTTTGTCAACTTCTCATGAACCATTTTACGGTACAAAGCGTATTGCAAGCCCAACTACAAGGAGCTGCTGAAGGTTTCCAGAATGCTGTTTGTAATAGAATTCTGCATGTAGCTTGCAATCATACAATAGTTGAGCATCCCACTTTAGAAGTTTTGAGAGATTCTCCGAACGACAGGTTGCCAGGTTGCAAGCTCAGATGATTGAAGGTTCCAAGGTTCCTGAATCCTGATCTACTTTACTAGGGCATAGAATAGAATAGAAGTGTGGCGGCATGTGAAAGCAACATTCCCTGAGATAACCCAAACCCTGAACAACCTTGGCTTCTAGGTGTTTTGAATGATTTGGTTTGGTCAAACGGTTGAACAGATTGGGCCTGCATGCATGAAATCCTTGGGCATACAGTAATCAATGCCCAACCCTACCTCCTGCACACTGTACGGTAAGATCTTTCATACCACAAACACTGTGTTTGGCTTGCAAGCAAGGCATGCTCTGCCTTGCATGCATAACATGGTTGCTCTGTTCCGACGTGGCCGTACTGAGACATGATAAGGTACGGAGGCATATATCAGGCAATCACAGACACAAAACACACAACCAAACCCAACCCAGACACCAGAACGTAACCTGAAACCATCACATCACAACCCAAAAAGTAGACACTATGAGCGAACCCTACTGCGTATCCCCTCACCTATTGCTCACTCCCTCCCCTGGTTCGGTTCAGCTCAGTCGCACTTGTCGCGGCACTTCTGGTCCTTCCTGTCGCACTTGCGGCTGTCATGATGGTTGTCATCATAGCACTCTTCCAGCTGCTCATCACACTTCTCGATGCAATCCTGCTGGCACTCGTTGAACGAATCAATCGCGTCCCATTCGCACTCGCCGCGCTTCTCGTTGCATCGCTGCTCCTGCCGCCAGTCCTGCGCGCGGTTAATGCACTCAGACTCCTTGTCTTGGCACCGCTGCAGCTTCGAGTCGTACTTGTCTGAGCAAGTCTTGGAGCTGTAAAGCACCCGCCTTGTGACTGTAGCGGGGGATGAGACGCTCGCGAATGGAGCTCGTGCACCTGCAGGAAAGATATGTCATTAATCCGTTAATTATGACTGAATTTCGTTATGGGTCATTAAAATAATCAGTTAATTCTTTAATTGGGCATTCTGGGTGATTGGGCAAGATGACCGCACCTTGAGCAGAAGGGAAGTTGGAGATGGTGAGGAGAGCGGCGAGCAGGAAGAGGAGGGAAGCAACGAGAAACTTTCCGCATGCCATGGTCACGTCAGATTCGTTTTATTTGAAAGGGAATGCTATGGATGTGAGCTACAGAACCCTAAAAAAGGCAAGTAGAATGTGGATAAGGAAGTGACTGGAATCTGGAATACTCGAATCTTGGCTGCGATGACTAACAGTCCGAGCGTCTTTCGTTTAAATATACGGCAACGCGACTGGAACCGACGGGAGACAGTACAACATTCCAGTACCATCATCCATTGCGTCTTTCGGAACACCAACGGCACCGAGCCGTCACCAAGAAACATCGAGTAAGCACCCGCGGCTCCGCCCATGAATCCATCATCAAGAAAAATCCCGGGAGCTCCAGCCACTTCAACCTCCAGCCGTTTGGCGCTTCGACGCATGAGGCTCGCCGGGTGTGGCGTCGCTGCTTCAGCAAAACGCTTCGTGGATGCTAGAAAAACAAGGATTAAAGAATTCTGCTTAGGTCAACCACCATCCCATTGCCACATGGCGTCCGCCCGTGTACTTCTTGGAATTGCTTCTTGCTGTCTTGGAAAAGAAAGCACCATCAGCAGTTTCTGCGAGCAGGAGAGGGAGTGAAACTGCTTTGACCTGACAGGGAACTCTCTACCCCTCGTTGGCAGCCCTGAACTTGTTGGCAACTCTCTACCCCGTTGGCCAGCTCTGTACTCCTTGTTGGCTACGGCGATAAAAAACCTCATTCCTACGTTGATATGTTTTTGTAAGACGACAATACATATTGGTTGAACCGAGTGTAACCCTGTTTGACGTGGAAGGGGACTGGGGGGAAATGATACACCGAAGCGGTGTGCGCGGTGGGAAAACTGGGGGTGAGGGGGGTGCTTCGAATGTGTATTTTTGCGGCGCTGGGTTTCCCCCCCTGCTCTTCCTTGTCCCCGCCCCTTTTCCATGGCGCGCCGTTTCTTGTCTTGCGCATGCTGGGTTTCATTTCGCATGTTCGCCCAACCACTGTGTTTGTTTCGCCCGCATCTGTTCCACGGGATTTCCCTCTCGTACTAGCATTTGTTTCGCTGCTGTTATACCCCAGCAGGTCCACAGACAGACACGCATAGTTCCCAGTCAGGGACCGCCATAGCCAAGAAAAAGCTAGACTCGACCCCCATTACTCCGCCTATCCTCGTCTTTTCGCCTTCCACCATTCCTCTCTCCCTCTATTCCTCCTTTCCGTCCGATCCGTCGCCCTAGCTTTCCGCTAGCCTGAGTTCTCGTTTTCACTCCATGTCGCGGACCATGACCATTCTAGCGCTTATGCCCATCGTCACCCTGGTTTCACTTCCCCATCGCCCACCGCAGCGAATTTTCTTCTATTCCTAGCCCGCGTCCTCTCTGCTCATCCCATCGCATTTCTAGTTTCGTCCCTCCCGTCGCCCACGCTCCCTGCCAACGAGCACGCTCTCTCCCCTCCTGTCGCCTTCGCACACTCCCCTCTGTCCCCCACGCTCACTCCCCTCGAACGAGCACGCGCAGTCCCTTCCGTCGCCAACGCTAATTCCCCTCCGTCGCCTACGCGGACTCCCCTTCCGTCGCACACGCTCCGTCCCTCCGTTTCCCACGCTCACTCCCCTCTCGTCCCACACGGTCACTCCCCTCTCGTCGCACACGCTCCCTCCCCTCCGTCGCACACGGTCACTCCCCTCCCGTTGCACACGCTCGCCCGCGCTCACCTTCGTCTCCCCATGCATTGAGGGGCGCAGTCGCCCCCGCAACCCCTCCCCATCGCACCATTCCCCCACTTCTCTTCTCCCATCCGCACATCTCTCTGTTCCTTCCATCCATCTTCCTCATCTCCTCACTGCCCCCCTTTCGCATCGCCTCTCGTTCTCCCTTCCTCATTTCCTCACGCTTTCCCTTCCTCATCGCCTCCCGTTTTCCCATCTCATCGCCTCCCGTTCTCCCATCTCATCTCTTCCGTTATCCCATCTCATCTCTTCCGTTCTCCCATCTCATCTCTTCCGTTCTCCCATCTCATCTCTTCCGTTCTCCCATCTCATCTCTTCCGTTATCCCATCTCATCTCTTCCGTTATCCCATCTCATCTCTTCCGTTCGCCCATCTCATCTCTTCTGTTCTCCCATCTCATCTCTTCCGTTATCCCATCTCATCTCTTCCGTTCTCCCATCTCATCTCTTCCGTTATCCCATCTCATCTCTTCCGTTCTCCCATCTCATCTCTTCCGTTATCCCATCACATCTCTTCCGTTCTCCCATCTCATCTCTTCCGTTATCCCATCTCATCTCTTCCATTATCCCATCTCATCTCTTCCGTTCTCCCATCTCATCTCTTCCGTTCTCCCATCTCATCTCTTCCACTATCCCATCTCATCTCTTCCGTTCTCCCATCTCATCTCTTCCGTTATCCCATCTCATCTCTTCCGTTCTCCCATCTCATCTCTTCCGTTCTCCCATCTCATCTCTTCCGTTCTCCCATCTCATCTCTTCCGTTCCCCCTTCGTTTCTATCTCCTCTTGTTCTCCCTTGTCATCGCCCCCCGCTCTCCCATCTTATCTCCTGATCTCAACCCCCCTTCTAACCTCATCTCCTCCCGATCTCACCCCCACTTCTTCTCCCGTCCTCCCTTCTCATCTCCTCACGTCCTCCCTTCTCATCCCCTCACGTCCTCCCTTTTCATCTCCTTCCTTTCTCCCTTCTCATCTCCTCACGCTCTCCTGTCTCATGGCATGAGATGGTATGGACAGACAAAATGTGCCATGAGGAGAGGTGCAAAGGGTGGATGGGGTGGGACGGAGGGAAAAACTAGGCCAGGCCAGAGTCACTTGCATGTTTCATTTCACCCCATGTGTTTTTTCCTCTGGTGCTTCACAGAGTTATGATGCATGAGGCAATGGAGCAGCAGGGCATGAGCCTCTCTGTGTGTCTTGCCTCTGCCTCTGCCCAGACGTTCGGCAGGGTGGCAAACACGAGGCGAGGAGCAGCACACCATAAGCATCGCCAAGGGGGGGGCGTCACCTCACCGCTGTCCTCAGCTCGCTTCCGCACCTCACCTTTCCTTGCCCCCCGTGACCGCTGTGCTTGCATGTGTCTCATGCATTTCTCCCCGTGTGCTCCCCACAGGGTGGCAAACCACGAGGCGAGGAGCAGCACACCATCAGCATAGCCAAGGGGGGTGTCACCACCGTCCTCAACTCACTCTCGCACCTAAGTGGAGAAAGACGCGTCCTGCGTCTAGGACGCATGCGTCCAGACGCATGCGTCCAGACGCAGGACGCAGGATTCTGGCCTTTGAGACGCAGCAAAAGACGCAGGCCCGGGCAGGAAAAAAACCCCCCGGGCAGCCCAAAAAAATTGTTATAGGGCAGAGGGAAGTGGGGGGGGGAACTGTAGCCCACTTCCGTTGCAGAATTTCTCCCCAAAGACAAATTTTCCCCCAAACCACTAGAGCATGATGGTGAGTCCTGCGTCCGGAGCATGATGATAGAGCAAAAAAAAATCCGGGCAGCCCGAAAAATTTTCTGGTGTGCATCCTGCGTCCAGACTCGCGTCCTGCGTCCTGCGTCCAGACGCTGCGTCCAGACGCAGGACGCAGGACGCCCCCAGCGTCTTTCTCCACATAGTCTCGCACCTCCTCCCCTTGGCCCCCGTGACCGCTGTGCTTGGATGTACCAACCACGCCGGGGGTTGCACGGGCGCCATGGGTGCTGCAGAGTGGCAACTCATGGGGCAGGGGGCAATGAAGCATGAGTCTCATGCATTTCCCCCGTGTGCGTCCTGACGAGAGGCGATGGAGCAGCGGACGATGAGCACTGCCAAGGTGTGCAGTAGCAGGCACAGAGGTGTGCATGTACACCAGCTAAATCCTCAACTCACTCGCATACCTCTGTGCCTGCTGCTGCCAACCCGACCGCGGGCCGATATGATGACCTCAGGGTGAGAGAAGGGGGGGAAGAGGGGGAGGTGATGGGCAGATGAGGGGTGTCACGAGGCCACGTCAATAATGGTGCTGCCATGTGCTGTCATGTGCTGCCACGTCTTCTCATGTTATGCCCCGAAATGATCGGTGCGTAAATCTCCCTCCCTCCTCCCCCATCCCTTGGTGTCCACCCCACAGACAGCACAGGTGAACAGCGACCTGCAGATCACCATTCCATCGAGCATCCACCTCATCTTTATCGTCAAGGACACACGCGGATTCAACCGTGACCTCGTATGCCCTTCTCCCTAATCTCTTTACTTACGCTGATCGTATACTAAAAGCCTTTCAAGTTGTAGCATCATTCTCTTGAGTGCTGCTCTTTGTCTGCACAGCTGGAGCCGCGTCCTCATCGTCCTTTTCAGTGACACACGTCACCTAGCCAGCCCCCGTTGCTTGCTTGCTCGCCCCTCGCTCTGCTTACCCCTGTTGTTACCTCCTTTCACCATGCAACACTATCTTGCCATGTGGTGAACGTGCATTTTGAATCTCAGACGCATTGCCGTGCCATCCCCCACCTCTGCCTCTTCCCCCCTCAAGCAGCAAAGTGCGCCGCACGTGGTGCACGTGAATGCAGTGGTGGGGCGCAGGGACGCTGACATGGGGGGCCGGGGCGGCATGGGGGATGAGACTGCGGGGGCGGGGGGATTGGGGCACGCGGGGAAGGACGGGGCGCAGGAGAACTGGCTCAAGAGGTGAGGAGTGGGCGGAGGTGAGAAGTGGGAGGAGGTGAGGTGTGGGAGGAGGTGAGGTGTGGGAGGAGGTGAGGTGTGGGAGGAGGTGAGGTGTGGCAAGAGGTGAGGTGTGGCAAGAGGTGAGGTGTGGCAAGAGGTGAGGTGTGGGGGATGGGCGTGGGATGTGCAAAGGATGCTGTAAGGGGAAGCGACCCTGATAGGGATGAATGAGTGTGCTCGTTTTTCCGTTGTTGTGAAAGTTATTATGGACTTTTTTCTGGTCATTACGCCGGGTACACAGACAGAGTCTGCTCGCTTCAAGAGGATGTGGCACAACTCCTCGTCCCCAGTTGGTTCCCTCACTAACTCCACCCCCACCGCGCCCCCACCCCCCCTCCTCCATTAGGTACAGTGAGCTTGCTCGCACGCGCTGCTTGCCGTGGCTGTCACAGTCGGCAGCAACGCTGCTGCAGAACAGCTACGAGCAGCTCCGCCTGCGGTGTTGCTTGCTTGCTCCACCAGGGGTGCTGCTTGCTCCGCCAGGGGTGCTGCTCGCTCCGCCAGGGGCCACTGGGGCGCTCGTACCAGAGAGATAGGTGTTGGAGGAGATTAGTCGCGTGGTCATCAGAAAGCGCGGTGGGGCTTGGATCATGGGCGCGTGCTGGTGAGCCCTCATTGCCTCATCGCCTCATTGCCTCATTGTGCCTCATCGTCTCATTGCCTCATTGTGCCTCATCGCCTCATTGTGCCTCATTGCCTCATTGTGCCTCATTCATTGCCTCATTGTGCCTCATTGCCTCATTGTGCCTCATTGTGCCTCATTGCCTCATTGTGCCTCATTGCCTCATTGTGCCTCATTGCCTCATTGTGCCTCATTGCCTCATCGTGCCTCATTGCCTCCTCATTGCCTCATGCATCGGGTGCGGCGAGCGCTGCTCATCATGGTGGCACAGGGGGGGTTGGAGCACCGACGGGTGAGGAGGTCATATCATATACCGCAGGTCTGACCGCCGCTCTCACTGATGCACTCACTTCTGTTGGCACTGCTAAGCTAGCCTGGCTCTTAAGCTTGTGTGTGTTCGAGTGTAGTTTCGGATATATTACTCATCTGCTACAGTGTCTGCATTAACAAGTCGGTGTAGTTTAGTGGTTAGAATCCCACGTTGTGGCCGTGGAGACCTGGGCTCGAATCCCAGCAACAACAGTTTTTCCCCATCCTTGCTTGCTGTGTCCAAGTGCATTAGGGCGCGTGTCCTTGAGGGTTCCCCCCTTCGAGCTCTAAACCCTTAGGGCTCTCCCCCCTCTTATGTTGTTGCGCCTCATTGATTACCCACGTCAAATCCCTTATTGAGGGATTTGAAGGGCAAGATTGGTGCGGCAGCATTAACATCAAAGCGCTGCTAATGTGAAGCGTTTTGCACTGACCACCCTTGTGCTGTAGATATTTAGGCTGGTAACTTAGGGGAAAATATATTGTTCGGAAGGACATAAAAGGGCAAAACGGCTGTCTGAACCCGGAATCGAACCGGAGACCTCCAGTGTGTGAGACTGGCGTGATAACCGACTACACCATCCAGACATAATGGCCACGCAAACTTTATTTTTATTATGTAATATCGATGACGTGGCGTCAAATCTGTTTTGTTGGGAGGGAATGCTGCTGATGTGGCGGAGGCAGCACAAGCCACGCCCTGCGCTGGCCCCTATCACATGCCTCCTCGTTTCCCTTGTGTGCCCTTCAAATTAATCAACCTCACACCTCGTGCACATATTTCTGCTTTTCCTCCTTGCTCGCTCGCTGCTTCCAGACCAGAGCGCACTGGTCGCCGCCATTCGCCTCTACTTGCTAGCTCCGCTGCGCTAACGGTTCACACGCCCTGCCTGCTCGTCCGCTCGCTGCGCGCTGACGTGGAATGGCTTCCATGGCTGCCACGGCGGTGGCTGATTGCCGCACATTGCGCTGTATAGGTAGGTTACGATGACGCGTCGCCGCATGTCATGTACTCGCGCCGCGTTTTATGTAGCATCGCAGCTGCATGGGCACCTGCAATAGTCGCTCGCGATAATCGATCTTCTGAGACCCACGTCGCTTCGTGTCTTCGCGCGGGCGCATTCGTTAGCCATTCCGCCCACCGCCGTGCGCCAATACTTCACCTTTCCGCTCTCCCCATGCCCCTGATTCTTAGTCTTGTTCTGCGAATTCCGCGTACTTCGCCATCCCTTTCGTACATTGTCGCCCAGGTTCAACTCCCTCGTCACAATGCCGTGCGACGCCCGTGGCCTCGCTGCCTGCTCGTCGCATTGCCTCGCGCGCGCACCGCTCGCTCGCCAGCGTCGCACACATCGCCTCGTGGCAACGCTGCGACTCGCGCCGAGCGACTCATCTACGGTAAGCCGCAGGCGCTGCCACTCTTCCCGTAACCTTCGGACTACTCGGGCGAAAGGGATGAACTGGACAGACGCAACAAACACTGGATTTTTCTGTAAAAAGGTACTGGCTGGCTGGTTTGTAGCTTCTCGCGGATTTGAACGATTTTCTGGAACATGTGTACTCTCATGGTGGGTCTGCGGCCCGCTCCCCAACACGTCACTCTTCCAACCACACACTCTCGTTCCCCCCTATCCACCCCCACCCCCTCTCCTCCCTCCCCCTACCCCCACCCACGTGGATACCCGGCGGGGTAGCGTTGCGCGGCACGGGGCGGTGCGGGCGGCGGCGGACGAGGAGGTGGAGGAGGAGCTGATGATGATCGAGGAGAGCGCGGTGAGTGCAATGCAAGCCCTGGGCGCGGTGAGAGCAGCCCTGGGTGCGATGAGTTGACTTTTGAGTCGACTCAAACGGCGGCGGACGAGGAGGTGGAGGAGGAGCTGATGATGATCGAGGAGAGCTCGGTGAGTGCCGCGGAGAGGAGAGCGAGGTGAGGAGAGCGAGGTGAGGAGAGCGAGGTGAGGAGAGCGAGGTGAGGAGAGCGCGGTGAGGAGAGCGAGGTGAGGAGAGCGCGGTGAGGAGAGCGCGGTGAGGAGAGCGCGGTGAGGAGAGCGCGGTGAGGAGAGCGCGGTGAGGAGAGCGCGGTGAGGAGAGCGCGGTGAGTGCAAGCCCTGGCCTGGGCGTGGTGAGTGGCGGCCCTGGGCGTGGTGAGTGGCGGCTCCAGTGCTCCCGTGCTTGCCAGGCATGGTTGTGACGCTTGACGCTGTGTGTGTGTGTGTGTGTGTGAGGGACCCGTGGCGACATTGCAACACAAAGGCAGCACGGCAGGGTTTAGGACTTGCATGATCACTGGGCTGCCATTCCACAGCAACCGCTCAGTATCTGGAATCATCAGCACATAGGCAACGCATATCACACCCCCCATTGCCTTCTTCCCTCAACTCCCTCCCTCTGCCTCCCCACGCTCTCTCACTCACCTGCCTTCGGTGCCCTATTACCCCTCCAATCCCCACCCTGCTATGCTGTCACTTTACTATGGTTGAATGCGGTGCAACGCGGTGCAGATGGAGCGAATGGAGAAGACGTTGGAGAGCGTGAGGGGCAACTTCAACACGGTCAGAACGGGCCGAGCCAGTCCCGCCCTGCTGGACCGCATCGAGGTGAGTCCCTCCTTTTACTGTGGTTGAAAGCGGTGCATCGAGGTGAGCCCTGCTGGACCGCATCGAGGTGAGCCCTGCTGGACCGCATCGAGGTGAGCCCTGCTGGACCGCATCGAGGTGAGCCCTGCTGGACCGCATCGAGGTGAGCCCTGCTGGACCGCATCGAGGTGAGCCCTGCTGGACCGCATCGAGGTGAGCCCTGCTGGACCGCATCGAGGTGAGCCCTGCTGGACCGCATCGAGGTGAGCCCTGCTGGACCGCATCGAGGTGAGCCCTGCTGGACCGCATCGAGGTGAGCCCTGCTGGACCGCATCGAGGTGAGCCCTGCTGGACCGCATCGAGGTGAGCCCTGCTGGACCGCATCGAGGTGAGCCCTGCTGGACCGCATCGAGGTGAGCCCTGCTGGACCGCATCGAGGTGAGCCCTGCTGGACAGCATCGAGGTGAGCCCTGCTGGACCGCATCGAGGTGAGCCCTGCTGGACCGCATCGAGGTGAGCCCTGCTGGACCGCATCGAGGTGAGCCCTGCTGGACCGCATCGAGGTGAGCCCTGCTGGACCGCATCGAGGTGAGCCCTGCTGGACCGCATCGAGGTGAGCCCTGCTGGACCGCATCGAGGTGAGCCCTGCTGGACCGCATCGAGGTGAGCCCTGCTGGACCGCATCGAGGTGAGCCCTGCTGGACCGCATCGAGGTGAGCCCTGCTGGACCGCATCGAGGTGAGCCCTGCTGGACCGCATCGAGGTGAGCCCTGCTGGACCGCATCGAGGTGAGCCCTGCTGGACCGCATCGAGGTGAGCCCTGCTGGACCGCATCGAGGTGAGCCCTGCTGGACCGCATCGAGGTGAGCCCTGCTGGACCGCATCGAGGTGAGCCCTGCTGGACCGCATCGAGGTGAGCCCTGCTGGACCGCATCGAGGTGAGCCCTGCTGGACCGCATCGAGGTGAGCCCTGCTGGACCGCATCGAGGTGAGCCCTGCTGGACCGCATCGAGGTGAGCCCTGCTGGACCGCATCGAGGTGAGCCCTGCTGGACCGCATCGAGGTGAGCCCTGCTGGACCGCATCGAGGTGAGCCCTGCTGGACCGAATCGAGGTGAGCCCTGCTGGACCGCATCGAGGTGAGCCCTGCTGGACCGCATCGAGGTGAGCCCTGCTGGACCGCATCGAGGTGAGCCCTGCTGGACCGCATCGAGGTGAGCCCTGCTGGACCGCATCGAGGTGAGCCCTGCTGGACCGCATCGAGGTGAGCCCTGCTGGACCGCATCGAGGTGGGCCCTGCTGGACCGCATCGAGGTGAGCCCTGCTGGACCGCATCGAGGTGAGCCCTGCTGGACCGCATCGAGGTGAGCCCTGCTGGACCGCATCGAGGTGAGCCCTGCTGGACCGCATCGAGGTGAGCCCTGCTGGACCGCATCGAGGTGAGCCCTGCTGGACCGCATCGAGGTGAGCCCTGCTGGACCGCATCGAGGTGAGCCCTGCTGGACCGCATCGAGGTGAGCCCTGCTGGACCGCATCGAGGTGAGCCCTGCTGGACCGCATCGAGGTGAGCCCTGCTGGACCGCATCGAGGTGAGCCCTGCTGGACCGCATCGAGGTGAGCCCTGCTGGACCGCATCGAGGTGAGCCCTGCTGGACCGCATCGAGGTGAGCCCTGCTGGACCGCATCGAGGTGAGCCCTGCTGGACCGCATCGAGGTGAGCCCTGCTGGACCGCATCGAGGTGAGCCCTGCTGGACCGCATCGAGGTGAGCCCTGCTGGACCGCATCGAGGTGAGCCCTGCTGGACCGCATCGAGGTGAGCCCTGCTGGACCGCATCGAGGTGAGCCCTGCTGGACCGCATCGAGGTGAGCCCTGCTGGACCGCATCGAGGTGAGCCCTGCTGGACCGCATCGAGGTGAGCCCTGCTGGACCGCATCGAGGTGAGCCCTGCTGGACCGCATCGAGGTGAGCCCTGCTGGACCGCATCGAGGTGAGCCCTGCTGGACCGCATCGAGGTGAGCCCTGCTGGACCGCATCGAGGTGAGCCCTGCTGGACCGCATCGAGGTGAGCCCTGCTGGACCGCATCGAGGTGAGCCCTGCTGGACCGCATCGAGGTGAGCCCTGCTGGACCGCATCGAGGTGAGCCCTGCTGGACCGCATCGAGGTGAGCCCTGCTGGACCGCATCGAGGTGAGCCCTGCTGGACCGCATCGAGGTGAGCCCTGCTGGACCGCATCGAGGTGAGCCCTGCTGGACCGCATCGAGGTGAGCCCTGCTGGACCGCATCGAGGTGAGCCCTGCTGGACCGCATCGAGGTGAGCCCTGCTGGACCGCATCGAGGTGAGCCCTGCTGGACCGCATCGAGGTGAGCCCTGCTGGACCGCATCGAGGTGAGCCCTGCTGGACCGCATCGAGGTGAGCCCTGCTGGACCGCATCGAGGTGAGCCCTGCTGGACCGCATCGAGGTGAGCCCTGCTGGACCGCATCGAGGTGAGCCCTGCTGGACCGCATCGAGGTGAGCCCTGCTGGACCGCATCGAGGTGAGCCCTGCTGGACCGCATCGAGGTGAGCCCTGCTGGACCGCATCGAGGTGAGCCCTGCTGGACCGCATCGAGGTGAGCCCTGCTGGACCGCATCGAGGTGAGCCCTGCTGGACCGCATCGAGGTGAGCCCTGCTGGACCGCATCGAGGTGAGCCCTGCTGGACCGCATCGAGGTGAGCCCTGCTGGACCGCATCGAGGTGAGCCCTGCTGGACCGCATCGAGGTGAGCCCTGCTGGACCGCATCGAGGTGAGCCCTGCTGGACCGCATCGAGGTGAGCCCTGCTGGACCGCATCGAGGTGAGCCCTGCTGGACCGCATCGAGGTGAGCCCTGCTGGACCGCATCGAGGTGAGCCCTGCTGGACCGCATCGAGGTGAGCCCTGCTGGACCGCATCGAGGTGAGCCCTGCTGGACCGCATCGAGGTGAGCCCTGCTGGACCGCATCGAGGTGAGCCCTGCTGGACCGCATCGAGGTGAGCCCTGCTGGACCGCATCGAGGTGAGCCCTGCTGGACCGCATCGAGGTGAGCCCTGCTGGACCGCATCGAGGTGAGCCCTGCTGGACCGCATCGAGGTGAGCCCTGCTGGACCGCATCGAGGTGAGCCCTGCTGGACCGCATCGAGGTGAGCCCTGCTGGACCGCATCGAGGTGAGCCCTGCTGGACCGCATCGAGGTGAGCCCTGCTGGACCGCATCGAGGTGAGCCCTGCTGGACCGCATCGAGGTGAGCCCTGCTGGACCGCATCGAGGTGAGCCCTGCTGGACCGCATCGAGGTGAGCCCTGCTGGACCGCATCGAGGTGAGCCCTGCTGGACCGCATCGAGGTGAGCCCTGCTGGACCGCATCGAGGTGAGCCCTGCTGGACCGCATCGAGGTGAGCCCTGCTGGACCGCATCGAGGTGAGCCCTGCTGGACCGCATCGAGGTGAGCCCTGCTGGACCGCATCGAGGTGAGCCCTGCTGGACCGCATCGAGGTGAGCCCTGCTGGACCGCATCGAGGTGAGCCCTGCTGGACCGCATCGAGGTGAGCCCTGCTGGACCGCATCGAGGTGAGCCCTGCTGGACCGCATCGAGGTGAGCCCTGCTGGACCGCATCGAGGTGAGCCCTGCTGGACCGCATCGAGGTGAGCCCTGCTGGACCGCATCGAGGTGAGCCCTGCTGGACCGCATCGAGGTGAGCCCTGCTGGACCGCATCGAGGTGAGCCCTGCTGGACCGCATCGAGGTGAGCCCTGCTGGACCGCATCGAGGTGAGCCCTGCTGGACCGCATCGAGGTGAGCCCTGCTGGACCGCATCGAGGTGAGCCCTGCTGGACCGCATCGAGGTGAGCCCTGCTGGACCGCATCGAGGTGAGCCCTGCTGGACCGCATCGAGGTGAGCCCTGCTGGACCGCATCGAGGTGAGCCCTGCTGGACCGCATCGAGGTGAGCCCTGCTGGACCGCATCGAGGTGAGCCCTGCTGGACCGCATCGAGGTGAGCCCTGCTGGACCGCATCGAGGTGAGCCCTGCTGGACCGCTTTTTCTTTTCTTAACGCCTTCCTGCGTCTCACTTCTCGCTCTCGCTCCCACTCTCACTCTTGCCCTCCTATTCCCTGCACCCCTCTGCACTCAAAATCAGCCTTTCACCGTAAGCCGCTTCTTTGCCTTACTGGCTGCACTATGTGCCGCGTGTACCCCTCCCATCACCACGTGTGCTGCTCCCAATGCCACGTGTCCCATTGCCCCATGCTCTGCTGTACCACCAGGTGGAGTATTACGGCGCAAATGTGATTCTGAAGAGCATCGCCCAGATCGCTGCCCCTGATGGCTCCATGCTGCTCGTCACGCCATTTGACAAATCCAGGTGCCACTCAACAAATATAGGTGCCCTTTCCACGAACGGACCCTTCCTCTTCCACCCTCCCCACAGCGTCTCCCACTTCTCGCTTCGTCACGTTTATTGTAGCCCTCCTAGTTTAATCAACAGAAGAACTGTATTTCCCCAGTAATTCTCTCTGTGAAGGGTATCAAACGTCTCCCCCCACTTCCTCCTGCTCTTTCCCCCCATCTTCCCCCCAGCATCCCGTCCATAGAGAAGGCGATCATGAAGTCGGATGTGGGCCTCACGCCCTTTTGCTACTCTCGCTATCCCTTCCCCCTCATCCACCCCCCCCCCCCACCCACCCCAGCATCCCGTCCAAAGAGAAGGCGATCATGAAGTCAGACGTGGGCCTCACACCCTGTTGCTCCTCTTGCTCTTGGCTCCCCCTCTCCCACCCCCCCACTTCCTCCTCCTTCCCCTCCCATCCCCCACAGCATCCCGTCGATAGAGAAGGCGATCATGAAGTCGGATGTGGGCCTCACACCTTCCTCCGACGGCAATGTCATCCGCCTCGCCATCCCGCAGCTCACTGCCGAGCGCCGCAAGGTACGAGCATGCAGTATGCACGCATGCTGTGGTATAGTGATACGCTCTTTGAAGCGCCTCAACTGTGTCATCCGCCTCGCCATCCCGCAGCTCACTGCCGAGCGCCGCAAGGTGCAGTGCTCCCCCTCCCCAGGGGAGTGCAGCCATAGATGCACCGGTTCTGCGATGTATGGAATATAAAGCTGCATGTGGCACGCACGAGATAGCATAGAAGTTAACACTTTCACTTTTACAAGGTAGCAGAGCAGGTGACTAAACGTTGACGGACAGAGGCTGAGTTGTATAGGCTGGGAGTGGCGGGGGGGGGCAGAGTAGTGAAGTGGGTGCGTGGAGAAGTGGATGCCATCTGCCTGCTTTGATGATTTCTTAGCCCAAAACCACCTCGTGACCCGCCTCTCACGTCTGTCTTCCTTACCACCGTTCTCCAACCCCTGCGTCCCCTTCCACATGGGAATGCTGCGGTTATGGGTATGTGGGCTTGCGTGTGACATGGCATGGCATGGCATCTGCATTGGCATGGGCATGGGCATGGGCATTCATGCATGGGTGGGCATGGGGCAACAGGAGCTGCTGAAGACGGTGTCAAAGCTGTCTGAAGATGGCAAGGTGAGCCGTGAAAGGGATGCACGCAATGTGTGCTCTGATGCATGCTCTATGCATGCACCACTCACACCAATGCACACACCCTAAGGCACGCACCTTTGCAGAAACATGTCGTAAGGTTCGCGCTCACGAGTGACATTCATCATCCCAGCTGCACCTGCCACCTGCACCCTGCCCCACCCACATGCGCCCTCACCCCTCTGCCTCCTCTGCCCCCTCTGTCCCTCCTGTCCTCCTGGTCTCCCCCCCACCCCGCATTGCCACTCGTGCCCATCAGGTGGCGCTGCGCAATGTGAGGCGGGACTCCATCAAGGCCTATGAGAAGCTGCAGAAGGTGCCGCCTGCCCCTCTGTCCCCTCCTGTCATCATGTCCCCCCCTCCCCTCCCGTCTCACGGGCTCTCATGCCCACCAGGTGGCGCTGCGCAACGTGCGGCGGGACTCCATCAAGGCCTACGAAAGGCTGCAGAAGGTGCCGCCTGCCATGCCATAACACGTTTCTTTGCGCATGACCTTGCACGGGTGAAGTCATCTGGAGTAACCTGCCTGGCCCTTCCTTCCCAATGTGCCATCCTTCACTCTCACCCAATGCCTCCGCTCCTGCGGCGTGCCATGTGCCATTCCATACGCACCAGCTGTTTAGCTTACAACTCCGTGCTATTTGCGAGGAGCAGCTATCTCCTTGCCTTATCACGTGTGCCCGTTTCATCACATGCCACGTGTCATGTCCCCGTTGGTGCGCTACAGGATAAGAAGATCTCAGAGGATGCTCTCAAGGACCTCTCAGATGACATCCAGGTGACGTGGCGTGCACGGATTGGCCAGCATTACCCCCCCTGCAGGCACCCATACGTCTTCCACACAATTTCTGCTGGCTCACCCTTTCCTGTTCCTCTCTGTCAGTCAAACCAGTTCACCTCTTCGCCCTGCTTTTCTGCTTCCCCAACTCATCTCTGTGCTCCCCACCTTCTCTTCCCCTCTCCTTGCTTGTTGCTCCCTCACCATGCATGCACGCGAGCAGAAGATGACGGATGACTATGTGAAGCAGATCGACACGGCCTTCAAGCAGAAGGAGAAGGTCTGTGCCACGCCCGTCCACCTCCACATCTGCTGTGCAGCAGGCTCTGCCGTTCCTTCTCTTATTCTGTCTTCCATGACCCGTATTCTCCCTTTTGAGTTCTTTCTTGGTGGTGGATTGCTCCCAAAAACCGTGCCCCTGCACCCCTTTCGATCCCTCTCCACCGTGCCTCCCCCCAGGACCTTCTCACGGTTTGAGTGGCTCACGCACGGCTGTCCCAGTGTCCCCCACACACGCGACGACTCAACAGCGCCAAAACAGTCATGCCTCCTGATTCCATTCATGCTGCACCAATACTGCATCATTGCTGCTCTGCTGCCAAACACCCCTACACATGTAGTTGCTGTGGGCCAAGTACCACCCTGAAAGGATGTCAACCGGACCGGCCTCTTAACGGTATTTGATTGGTTCAAATGGGGTAGCCTCGTGCCTTGCCTTGTAAGCACCTCCCAGGAATGAAGCTAAGGGATCCAGCATTACTGGAGATGCTTCAGGGATAGCCTTTGAGTTGGATCAGGGACCCTGAAGGCACTTACGTTGGATCAGTGTTGTGGCTCTTTTTTGGACACGTGCAGCAGAGTGTGGGACTTGGCAATAGTGATAAGCCGAATGATGAAAAAAGCTGGACAGGACGTATTCCAGCAACAAATGGGCAATGCAATTACCAATACCGTAGTACATCAACAAATCAGAGGGCCAGCAACATGCTATCTACCAGTTGTTTGCTGAGATGGCAAGGGAGCCTGGCAGTGTGTGAGTGAGAAGAAGGTGCATCGCCCCACCCTCTCCTCGTCCCCCGACACACACCGGTCCAGATGGAATGACCTCCCTGACAGCCACCGCTGCAGATCTCTCAGCACCGCCTCCCCCCGCCACTTAGCTAAGAGCGGGTCATCCGGAAGCAAAAACGCATCTAGTTCCTCTATCTCTCTACTTGCGTCTGCCCCTCTTTGGTCGACCACATGCTCCCCTCCTTCTGCCCCCACTTGCTGTGCCCCCTGCCCCACCTGCTGCAACCGCCTCCCTCCCACCCCACCTACCCTGGCCATAGCAGCCCTCCCAGCATCAGCACCCCCCTCTCCACCCCTGCCCGTAAGCTGCTGCACCACCCCTTCCCCTGCGCCCTCCACGTCCACCAGCAGCTGGCACGTGCTCAGCCCACGTGCCAGCAGCGCCTGCAGGTCCGGTAGACGCCCCGCTCCCACCTGGTGGGGGGAGTTGGGGGGGATGGGACGTGGGAAAAGGTGAAGAGCGGGCGAGTATCACCTGTAGGCACCCCCTCCCCTATGCCCTCCCCGCGCCCTCCACGTCCACCAGCAGCTGGCACATGCTCAACCCGCGTGCCAGCAGCGCCAGCAGGTCCACTAGGCGCCCCGCTCCCACCTGCTTGGTGGGGGGGGGAGGGTGAGTGGGTGTGAGAGGGGTGAGAGGGGGCTAGAGCAGTGAAGGAAAGGTATCGCAGGAGAGTGAGTGGGATCTCTCAGCGGTTGCAGCAGCACCCCCTCCCCTGCGCCCTCCACATCTACCAGCAACCGGCACGTGGTCAACCCGCGCGCTAGCAGTGCTTGCAGGTCTGGTAGGCGCTCCGCTCCCACCTGGTGGGGGGGGGGTGAGGGAGGGGAGGGAGGTTGGGTGTGGGAGAGGTGAGAGGGGTGAGAGGGGGCTAGAGCAGCGAGGGAAGAGAGTTGCAGGAGAGTGAATGGGATCTCTCTCAGCTGCGCTGCGCCACCACGCCCTGCCCCGTGCCCTCCACATCCACCAGCAGCTGGCACGTGCTCAGCCCATGTGCTAGCAGTGCCTGTAGGTCCCGTAGGCGCCCCGCTCCCACCTGGTGGGGGGAGGTTGTGGGGGGAGAGAAGAGTGAGAGGGCGGCAGTAATGACAGAAGGGTGCACCACCTCACAGGCCACCAGTGCTTGCAATCATAGCAAGCTTGCAAGTGTATGGTGCACATGGTTCCTCCCATGTGTGCACATGCAACAGCCATGCAAGACTCACTCGAATCAGGTCAACGTGCATGGATGCCCCCACAGCTCTCAGCATATCATCAGCATTGGCAACAGCAGCACCTCTCCCCACCACCTCCTCCTCCCCCTTTATCTGCCGCACCGCCGCTGCAAACGCCGCCTCATATTCCGCCACCACCTCTCTGCCGCCCGCCGCTGACTGCTGCTGGGCGGCAGCGTTGGCAGTTTGGGCGGGGGGTTTTGGCAGCATTAGGAGGCGCATGGAGGGCAGGCCGGAGAGCAGGTGGGCGTCCCATAGGAGGTCGGTGGAGGGGGGCGCGGCAGGCAGGGACAAGGCGATGCTGGAGGGGAGGAGGAAATGGGGAGAGGAAGGGGGGGAGGTGACAGAGTCGAAAAGAATAAAGGTGTTGAAGGGGTGAAGGGAAGGAGAGGGCGACAAGGAACTAAATGTGAGTGAAAAGCAGCCAGCACGAACAGGATGCGGATCGCAGTGCGGTGCAGTGCAATGCAGTGCGTGCGTGCACATCCAAGGAGGCAAGCACGCACCTGTGGTTGAGCGCAAGCAGGTGGGAGTGGAAGGCACACCAGCTGCCAGCCCGCCCCGTGCCAGACGCACCAAACACCAACGCCTTGCCTAGCCCATGCCGCACACACAGCACTTTTAAGAAGTCTCAAGAGGCAAGCACGCACCTGTGGTTGAGAGCAAGCAGGCTGCCCACCTGTGGTTGAGAGCAAGCAGGTGGTTGTGGAAGGCACACCAGCTGCCAGCCCGCACCGTGGCAGATCGCAGTGAGGTGCAGTGCGCCTGTCCATATCCAAGGAAGCAAGCACGCACCTGTGGTTGAGAGCAAGCACGCACCTGTGGTTGAGAGCAAGCAGGCTGCCCACCTGTGGTTGAGAGCAAGCAGGCTGCCCACCTGTGGTTGAGAGCAAGCAGGCTGCCCACCTGTGGTTGAGAGCAAGCAGGTGGGAGTGGAAGGCACACCAGCTGCCAGCCCGCCCCGTGGCAGATCGCAGTGAGGTGCAGTGCGCCTGTCCATATCCAAGGAAGCAAGCACGCACCTGTGGTTGAGAGCAAGCACGCACCTGTGGTTGAGAGCAAGCACGCACCTGTGGTTGAGAGCAAGCAGGTGGGAGTGGAAGGCACACCAGCTGCCAGCCCGCCCCGTGCCAGACGCACCAAACACCAACGCCTTCCCCAGCCCATGCCGCACACACAGCACCGCCGCTGCCGGCGCCCTCCACCCCTCCCTCCACGCTGCCTCCCTCCACGCAGCCTCTGCAGCCTCCGCCTCAGCTGCTGCTTGCTCCTCTTCCTTTCCCCCTTGGTCTAACCCACTCGCAATTGGCCTCCCTCCCAGGCGTCCCAGCAAGCGTTGCCACAGGGAGGCTTGGCCGGAGGGGTTGGACGCTGATGCTTGTTGGTGTTGAGGGGTGATGGAAGCATGGCCAGCAGGTGGGGCTGTCAACGAGGCTGATGGGTTGGTTCGGCGCCGAACCTCGAGAGACAGCTGAATCACAAAAGGCAGGGGATTAGGGGGGGAAGCACACGCCAGTGGGAGGAGGGAAAGCATGAGAGGTGAGAAGTGAGAAACGGGGAGAGGGATGCATGTGAGGAGCATGTGAGGAGCATGTGAGGAGCATGTGAGGAGCATGTGAGGAGCATGTGAGGAGCATGTGAGGAGCATGTGAGGAGCATGTGAGGAGCATGTGAGGAGCATGTGAGGAGCATGTGAGGAGCATGTGAGGAGCATGTGAGGAGCATGTGAGGAGCATGTGAGGAGCATGTGAGGAGCATGTGAGGAGCATGTGAGGAGCATGTGAGGAGCATGTGAGGAGCATGTGAGGAGCATGTGAGGAGCATGTGAGGAGCATGTGAGGAGCATGTGAGGAGCATGTGAGGAGCATGTGAGGAGCATGTGAGGAGCATGTGAGGAGCATGTGAGGAGCACATGAACCAACTCTCCTCCACCACAAGCCCTGCCCACCATTCATCCCCCACAAGGCAACCCCACCACCCTTCCCCACAGGCATGCCCTCCACCACCCCACCACTTACCTGTGCCACCTGCGCCTCACACCCCTCTCTACCGCCCTCCACCGCAGCCACCACCGCGCGCCGCCCCGCCGCCAGCCGTGCCGGCACATGCTGGTCGAACAGCGCCGGCCAGTCCGCCGGCCACGGCCCCGTCTGCTCGCAGAAGGGGTTGGGCGGCGCCTCGTGGTGGCAGGGCCGGCAGTAGTCCCCCCCGCGGTGGTTGCGGAGGTTGGGCAGGGCGAGCATGCGGAAGAATCGGTGGTGCGACACGAGGCAGAAGGGGAAGGGCGCGCGCGTCACTGTCACGTTCAGGTGCTGCAGTATGCGCGCGTACATCGACTCCGCGTTCACCCGCCTGTAGTGGGTGATGTGCAGGGGCGCGCCGGGGAGAGAGGGGTGAAGGTTGGATGCTGTTTTCTCGACCTGCCTTCTGATAGGCTGACGTGCAAGTGAGCAGCAAGGCAGCAGTGGGGAAGGCAGCGGAAACGAGCAGCAAAGCCCAGCAGCCCTACTTGCCAGGTTCGATGGAGCCCTCGCTCACAGCCCCCAGCATGTGCAGCCGAGCAAACGCCGCCCGGCCCGCCGCCCGCGGCACCACCGCCAGCCTGTCGTTCACCCCCCCAAAATCCAGCCCGGGCGGCGCAGTCAAGCTGCGGTACTCCAAGCCGCCCAGCGGAGGGGGCGGCGCCACCCAGAACGCATCCGGGCGGGCCTTCATGAGCCACTTGTAGCGCCGGCTGTAGCGGCGCTCTCTCTCAGCGATGTCAGCGGCGCACATGGCTTCCATGCTGAACTGCTGTAGCAGTCCCTGTGGACCGTTCTCCAGCCCCTTGAGAATGTGTGTGGGGTAGAGTGCCTCGTTTACGTTGAAATCCGGAAACACCCGCACCGACACTAGCCTTGGGACATTTTCCTCCCCAACTCCCTCTGGCCCCCCTGTGCCCCGGAGGGTGAGCAGTTTGGCGGAGTTCTCATCGAGGGGTGTCACTACAAACACGTCTGCCTTCCCGTAGCCCTCTCGCCCCACCAGATTCGCTGCTATGGACGGCCCGGTCAGCTCAAACGTTCGCAGCTGCCCGACGAGGCACAGCGCCATGGAGTCTTCTGGCCAGGGCAGCTGAAACTCCGCTGCTCGCGCTGCCGCTGGCGCTGCTGCTGCTGCCTCTGCTGCTACTGTTGACAACCCTTGTGTGTGGGTCTGGAAGAGGTATGGGAATGCAGGAAGAGGGAGCGAGGCGAGAGAGGATGGAGAAGGAAGAGGTGAATGGAGTGTCTAGTGACCGCTGTTCTAACAAGGATTGTGTGGCAGGGATGTGAAGTGTGAACAACTGCTGTTCTGCCACAAATCAGGTGAAGCCCCTTTCACTGCTCTTGCAACGCTCTCCTCTCCCCCACACACTCGACCCTGTTGCAGCCCCTTCCGCCAGTCGCCTTGCCTCTTTTCAGTCCACCTCACCTCGCCTCACCTCGCCTCACCTCGCCTCACCGCACCTCACTGCACCTCACCGCACCTCACCTCCGAGTGAAGACCCGTGTGGGGCACGGCAGCATGGGTCACCAGCGATGCCTGCTGGCCGTGCCATGGGGGAAGGGGGGAGGCGAGGGCGGGGTGCGGGGGTGGGGGTTGAAGGGAGACAGATACGAGGAGTTGGGTGGAGGATAGAGGAGGGTGCAGCGAAGGGGAAGGGGAGGCATGTCACGTGGGCTGTGGGAGGGTGGAGGGAGCGAAACAGTACGGGGACAAACGGCGACAAGTACATTGATACCCCTCACCTCGCCCTCTCCCCTCACCTGGCCCTCCGTCTGCGCGCCCCCATGTGCGCGCAGCCACGGCGGCATCACGCTCGTGAACGCCAGCAGCGGCGTCAGCGCCAGCACCGCCACCACCGCCACCACCGCCACCACCGCCGCGCCGCGCCCCTCCCCCCGCCTCCCCCGCTCCCCGAACCCGCGCTTCCCCTGCTGCTGGGCTGATCCGCGCCCGCGCTGCTTCCCCCCGCGCCCATCCTGCTGCTCCCGCGGCTGCGCAATTGAAGCGCTCCCCCGACGCCAATACCCCCTGCGCTCCCCCGATAGCCCTCCCGCCCGCGCACTACCGCCGCGGGTTCCGCCAATCCCCGATCCGCCGCGCCCCGCCTGCGAACCCCGGAGTCCCGCGTCGCCGCGCGACGAGGCGACTGCGATTGAACAAGCGACGGCGGCGACAGTAACGGCGAGGCTGCGAAACCTTCGCGGCCCCTCGCCACGCGACGACCTGCAACGGACTACAATTTCGACGATGCGCGGGGGGGAAGCGGAGAGGTGAGGAGAGGGGGGTTGCGGAAGGGACGCGGGGAAGAATGCGCAGTGAAACCGGTGCGGCAGGGGCGGAAGGGGAGAGCTCACGGGATCGGGCGACGGATTGGCGGAGTGGCGGCGGGGGAATGAGGCGGTCATGGCGGGCGCGGAGTCATGGCGCGCGCGAATCGAGGCTGGTCGGAAGCGGCCTAGTTGAATTGGCGGAAAGGCAAATCATTGACACGGCGGGTCGAATCGGGTGGTGGGTGGTGAAATCGCGACTGGCAGGCTGGTTGCTAGCAAGGGAGTGATGGTGGGCGCGAACGCGGTAATGAATGACTCAGTGAAAAGATTTCGGCGGTAACTCAATCGGGAATTCTACCCGAACGCTGACTTATGTGGAAAATTTGACTGGATAAATTGAGACCGGACAGCAGTTGAAAAGAAACCTGCTCAATCGTGCCTGTTTTTCCGAAAACAATGCCACAAGACGAGACAAGGCACTCAAGACAGGCCTAAACCAGCGAGGCAGAAAACACAATTAGCTGATGAACTGCGTGCTTTTTGTTCGATTCGACGAGACCTAAGTCCTGTGGCTGTCTGTCTGGTGCTGGGAGCCATGGCGTTGCAGTTAGTCCTTGGAGCTCGCATCCTGCTGAGTGGAAGAGAGAGCATCGAATGTGGGGAGAAGAGGAGGATTAAAAGTGATTCACGGACAACTCAGAGATGGCAGCCATGGTTCAACCCTTGGTTGCAGGGCATCAGAAACATACAACACACAGGACCACACGCACCTGTGGCCTGCTTTCTTCTTGCCTGCTTTCCCTATTGTCACTGCTTCCATGAACCTTCTCCTCCCCCCCTTTCCCGTCTTCACCCTCCTTCCCTCCCTTCACCGCCTCCCCTTTCCCATCCCCTTGCCCGTCTCCAGCAGCAGCAGCAGCAGCAGCAGCTTCACCACCCCCAGCATCAGCACCACCACCAATGGCACCGTCAGCAGCAGCAGCAGCAGCAGCATTAGCAGTGGCAGCGTCTTCAGCAATGGCAGGGAGCGGCATGCCGGGGCGGCCAAGGATGGAGGGCAGCCCGTCAGCTGCCACGGTGATGGGTCGCAGCTGAGCCACCGCTGGTGACACTGGCACTCCTGCTGCCACCGCTGCTGCCACTGTTGCTGCCGGGGAGGAGAGGCTCGGCTGGCCTGGCTTGGACTCAGTCAACGCCTGGCGTGATGAGCGGAGGGGGGAGGGGAACAGGGGGAGGGAAGGAGGAGCGTGTGTGGTCGGACTTGCGCAGGAGACCTAGAGGGGAAAGGCTGAAAATGCAGTGTGAGGTGCTGTGGTGCTATTAAGGCGCCCCAGAAGCGTTTATCTGTTGTGTGGCATGGAATGGTGGGAGGTTGTGGCAGAGAGGAGGTGGCTACACTTGCAATATTGAGTACATACCACCACTGTACCATTTTCTGGGTGTCAAATTTTACTGCCGCTCATACCCGCACTGACCTCAGGAAAGAGGTAGATGTACTTGCAGTCCTGCTCATAGGGCACGGGGCGGTAGGCGATGCAGGCGTCACACAGCTCACAGTTGTACCGGAACTGGCGCTCCACGCCCTTCTCCCTGCCCCGCGTGTAGCACCCACGGCGTTGAAGGAACCACGTGGACGAGCATGGCACACAGAGAGACAGGGAGTGCAGTGGCAAGGTCGAGGCAGGGCCGTTGCGGTGGCGTGTGGGCGCAGGCAGCACATGAGCAGCGGCGTTGTTCCCCCATGTCATGGTTGGGCAGTGAGAAGGCGAGCTCCACGTGATGTCCGCACACCAGTGCCACGGTTGCTGGCCCATCACAGTCCACATGGCATGATGCATGCATGCACATGCACGTTGACATGCATGCCAAGGCATACACAAGCATGCATGCATGTATGGTTAGTCATTCACTCAGTCCCACAGAGCACACACATACATCCAAGCATATTTCGATGATGCATGTATAACATCAGCACATGCATGCACGCATGCACGCATCCATATGCATACACACACAAGATTCAAGTAAAGAGGGAGCAGCACAAGAAATGAAGAGGCTAGTGGTGGGGAAATGGGAAGGGGAAAAGGAGAACGGATGGGGGTTTCCAAAAAGAGTGCGATAAGCAGCAAAACAACAGCTAAACAAAGCAGGTGTGTAAAGGGGTTCCCTCAAACACCTCCTAAACAGATTCTGCCCTCTCTTCCCTCCCCCCACCACCTCCTGAGCAGACTCAGCCCTGTGCCCGCACCCCCACCTCTTGAGCAGCTTCTGGCCGCCCTTAACGGCCATCATGGTCACCAGGTCTGTTATGGTCTCGCACTGCTCTTGCACTGATGACAAACACCCACCTCTTGAGCAGCTTCTGCCCGCCCTTGACAGCCATCATGGTGACCAGGTCTGTTATGGTCTCGCACTGCTCTTGCACTGATGACAAACACCCACCTCTTGAGCAGCTTCTGGCCGCCCTTGACAGCCATCATGGTGACCAGGTCTGTTGCCGCCTCCACCACCCTGCTGCCATCCGTGCGCCTCTCCGGGAGCACCGATAGGGGGCGCGCTGCACGGCAGTGATGCAGATGGAAGATGCATTGGAGAGAGAGGGGCATTGGAGAATGCAAGGGGACTCTGTGTGTTGCCGCCTCCACCACCCGGCAGCCGCCCGTGCGCCTCTCGGGTAGCACCGATAGGGGGCGCGCTGGTGTGCACCAACGGACAGGGGCGGGAGGAGTGGAGACCAGGGAGGGAGAGAGGGAAGGCAGACGGGGGGAGGGATGCTGAACGGAAAGGGGGGAAGGTCAAGGTGGGAAACGCGATGACTGGGGCGAGAGATGGCGTGGCGCGAGGAACAGCTTGATCAGCTGAGGCAAATGAACCAACCCAACCGGCAGGTGGGCTCGGGCAGCAGGCGCCCATCCTCGCTGAAAGAACCGTGCGACACAAGTGGCAGTGGCAGTGGCAGTGGCAGTGGCAGTGGCAGTGGCAGCAGTGAGGAGAACGGACCGTGTTTGAAGCAGAAGTGGTTGCAGGCGGCGCAGCGGTAGAGCACTATTGAGGCAACTCAACTCGAAACTGACCTAGCTTGAAGCAGAAGTGGGTGCAGGCGGCGCAGCGGTAGAGCACGCGGGAGAGGTCCGCCTCGGCCTTGCGCTGCCGCTCCTCCACCCGCTGCCTCATGCTCCACCCGCCCTTCTCCTCCCCGTCGTCCTGCCATGGGTGGGGGGAGAGGGGGTTTGGGGGGGGGATGGGGGGGAGGATGGGTGGGCAGAAAGGCGGTGAGGAAGGCGATGGTATAGCATTGAGTGGGCCAAAAGTGGTGGGCAGGGAGGGGCAGAGGTTGAATGGGCCAAGGGGGGCTGAATTTGCATGTGAAGCAGATGATGGAATGAATGACACGTTATGAGCAGAAGAAGCAGGCAGGCAGGCAGGCAGGCTGACATGCACACAGGCAGGCAGGCGGTCAGGCGGGCAGGCAGGCGGGCAGGCAGGCGGCCAGGGCATATACCTTGTCGTAGCTGACGAGCAGCCCATCGTGGTGTGGCTTGAACTTGTGCCCGTTGGTCTTCCACATGGCTGCTGTTGCCTGCCACGCCACGCATGTGAGGCAGTGTGCGGGGGAGGGGAGGCATGTATGAGGCGAGACGAGGGAAGAGTGGAACGTTCCTCGTTGGTCGTAACCAAGGACGCTGTTACCTGGCGGTTGAACTGCCATGAGAAGAGGTGGATGGGGAGGCGGTGGTTGGGTAGGCAGGTGCAGCGAAAGGCGAGTAGATGCAGAGGTGTGGAATGGAAACTAGCAGCACCATGACTCGCTGGGCAGCAGAAATTGCATACACTGGTGACAGTGGCACGGACAGCAGTGAAGGGAAAACAATCAGAGAACAGCAGACGCATGGAAGCATATAGCAGGCTGCTGTGCCAAGGATTCCCGTGCACCCACCCAGCCTCTCAGTCACACACACGCTGCTAGCATCCCAGTTACTGCTGCTACCGACCAGCATCCCACTCACATGCTGCTTTTCAGCGAAGTCAACGAAGCACATGCTGCGCACCTGCACGCCACGTACAGACAGTGTACAGTTATAGCGCGCACATGTGACATACATAACATGTTACAGCATACACGTGGCAGCATCTGCATGAGTTGCTTGGAACAGAAGGGCGCGTTAGATGGCGAGCATCGACACCGACAGCAACAGCAGCTGCAGCGGTGGCGGCAGCAGCAGCAGAAGAAGCAGCAACAGCGGCAACGGCAACAGCGGCAGCGTCAACAGCAGCAGAGGCGGCGGCGGCATGGCATCTCACCCGACGGAAAGCAATAAAGCCCTCCAGATGCCGAAAGAGCTGTGCGCCGTGAGTGAATCCACATGCACGGAGGGGAGACACGGACGGGGTTTGGAGGCGGGGATAGGAGAAGGAAGAAGGGGGGGAGGGTGGGAGTAGGAAGAGAGGAGCGTAGTGTGACTGAGTTGCACAGCACCTACACCAGTGTGTGTGAACGGTGCCGGGCTGGCATGCGGTAGCGTGTGCTATAAGCGTGCAGCGTGCGCTGGCGCAGGGCACAGCATTAGCCACAGCTCAGCCCGGCACAAGGAAAGGGAGACAGGTGTACCAAATCGTGGCTTTCTTGATTGCTCGCGCTCATCGCTCTCGCACGCACAGTCCGTCGGTCAGGCAGGATAAAACAACGGTTCGGCGAATCCATGAGGAGACCCGCGCGATCTCGCGGCCAGCATAAGTATTGATTTTTTTCTGGCCACAAGCATTCCCGTGCAGTACACGCAAACACGCTGAAGACTGCAAGAGTGGGAAATCAGAATCTTCCCGCAACGTCCCGGCGTTAATCCCGCGGTGCTCGCTCACCCCTTCGAGCTGCTCCGTGGAGGCGCCGGGCGGCACATTGGTGATGTAAAGCGTGCGCGACGGGTTCACCCACGTCTTCTCCTTGAACGTGCTCTTCTTCCCCTTTATCCCCGCCGCGCGCGCCGCCTCCTCCGACAGCCCGCCATAGTTTATGTTTCCGCCGCTCATGTGGAAATCGCGATCGCAATGCGGGATGCTTTGGATGGCGCTGAGAGGCTGACTGCGTAGTTTTGTTCGTGAATCAAGTTGCAAAACTCCACTTCATAGTTGCAGCTCCTTTAGCATGAAATCACCTTTAAAATTATAACATCTCTGAAACTACACCTTCTCTACATTCTATAACGGATTCAGCGGGGATAGCTCGACTCGGCTCCACCCGTGTTTCCTGTACTGTAATGTTCCCTTGGCACTTGCAAATTGGCTAGAGGCGTGTGCCTGTTCTGGTGCTGTCAGATATTATTGAAGTCGAGCCAACAATTCCGAAGCTGTGGCTGAGGTTTGGATTTAGGTGACAAAATTTTGTGGCACTGGTGGTTTTGCCCACTTCAGTACAGCTTTGCTGATTGTGGAGTGTCTGGCCAAGAGTTTGTTAAAATTTCCGTGGGACATCGCCTATTCAGCTAAGTGTGGGGATGGCGAGGCGACAACATTCAGGGCAGGAACACACTTGGTTTCCTTCGGTGCGATTACGGAACGTTGCTTTAGGATAGGGAGGTTCGCCATACCAGCCGTTTTGAAAAACGTCTCCAAGCAATGTGGACCGAGCCAAGTCTCACCGAATCCGAGCCACATCACACCAATAGGAAACGTGCTCAACGTCTCCCGTGATGGGAGCGCCCGCGATGCCAGCGGAAGTGCGTTCGCTCAAGCAAATCGACTGGCTGGTTTGTATGATTGGAGGAATTCGTCGATTCGTCGGTCGCTGGTTACTTACCTCGCAATGGTGGCAAATGTCGCCAGCTTCCGTGCAGAAAAATTTCTTGGATCTCTGGGCGCGCTTGACGGCGCGCACCGAATATTTCAATGATGCCGCCGCCTGTTTCCACCTTCATTGTTCGAGCCAGCTACAGTACCGCTAGCCCGTCCGTCACTCACCCATCCACTCCACACCAACCCAACTGTTCTGCAGTCGTCGTCGCCTCGCCAGCCATCGCCAACAAACACCACTCTCGAAATCATGGGTGACTGCGGCAAGAGCAGCGAATTTCACTTGCAAACACCGAAAATAGTTGCACACCTCCCCCTGCACAAGCCTGGTCGCGGCGCGACCCTACAGAGTACATAGTAGGACTTAGCCAGCAATAAATAGCCAGTTTGAGAGAACATCAGTCATGGCTTTGTGAAGCCTCACGATCGGACTCGAAGACGCAGGATCGCTTGTAGTAGCGCCGCCGTTCGCCCCACTTCAGCATATACTTGCTCTCCCATCCGACTTCGTCTGTTTATGTCTGCATGCTCCCGCGCAAGCCCTAAATAACCTGAAATATATCCATTACACGTACGATTAGCCAGGATAGCTTTTGTAGAACCAGCACTCGCGCGTATGCAGCATCGGCGGCATCAACGCAACGTGGTGAGTGCTCTCCCCCAGCCATGGCGGCCGAGTGTCAGCTCACTCGCATGTCCCTCCCTTCGTTCTGGCGTCGTATCTCCTGGTCGAATGCCTTTCATTCCCTCGCTCACTAACATCCCTCCCCCCCTCCGTCACTACCCAGAACTCGCACTGCACCCTAAAAAACGGCATGTCGCCCCTCTCGCGCTGGCTCGCGGTCGCGCTTCTGCTGCTGCTGTGTGCGGCGCTCGCTCCTCTCGCCGCCCACGGTACGGCGCACTCCAGCCGCCGCCCGATCTCGCGCTCCCCGCCCAGCCTACTGCCTTCCACCCACCCCCCATGGCATCTCTCTCTCCGCGTCCTCTCCGTTTCTGGCTTCGCCCTCGTCTTCTTTCCGCTCAAGTATACACCACTCCCCTCACAACCAATCTCCCGCCCCTTCCCCGCGTCTATTTCCGCCTTCTCCCGACCCATCAGCGCAATGGACGTACCTTCCCCGCATATCTCGCGGCGCTTGGCTGCCGCGCTCATTCGGTTCTGTTTCCCGCCGCGTCGTTCCTGCTAACGCGAACGCCGACGCGCAACCGCTGTTCCCGCACGCGCAGTCCAAGCTGACGTCATCGCTCTCCCTCCACACCTGGATGTTCCCCTTCGCGCGCTCGCGCTCCTTTCTCCGCACCGCCTCCCGCGCGCAGTCCGCGCCAGCGGCCGATACGCGGGATGCGCCCACATTTTCCACGCTCACGCTAGAGCGTGATCAGCCGCCCAAACCGCCCAAGTCGCCCAAATCACCGAAACCGCCGAAATCCCCCAAGCCGCCCAAGTCCCCTTCTCCCCCCAAGTCCCCCAAGCCGCCGTCCCCCCCAAAGCCAGGGAAATCCCCCAAGCCCCCCCCGCCCTCGCCGCCCGCCCCCCTTCCGCCCCCGCCGGAGTGGCCGTCCTCGTACGCGGGCGTCGAGCCGCTCGCAGCGGACCCGCCGGAAACGCCGCTCTTCGACGTGCAGGAGGGGTTCGGCGCGGTGGGGGACAACGCGACCGACTCGTGGGCCGCGTTCGATAGCGCATTCCGCGCTGCGTGTGAAAGCGCGGAGGGGAGCGGCGGGCGCGCGATAGTGCGCGTGGGGGAGGGCGCGTTTTACCTGAATCGGTCCATCACGGTGAACGGGTCGTGCAGAGCCGGCCTCACGCTGCAGGTACCGCTTCCCCGCTCTCGCGCTCCATCGTTCCCCCGGTCCCTCGCTCCCCTCATTCACCATTCCCCACACACCCCCTCACTCTCCAGACTACACAGCGGCCCCGCCCCCTCGCCCTCCACGCTGTCACTACCCCCAACTTCCCAACCCGCCTGCATTGTCCCTCACCCAAATCACCTTCCCGTTTCCCCCCGTTTCCTACTCTCCCCTACTGCAGGTGGACGGCTCCATATACGTCCCTCTTTCCAAGGACGGCTACCCCACGCCGTCGCCATCGGCGTCGCCAGCAACAGGCTGCTGCAATCCCCACTACCCCGCATAGCCGCTCACCCAATCACCATCATGTTCCCCACCCTCCTCTTCACCCTCCCTTCTCATCCCCCTCCTTTCTCATCCCCCTCCCTTCTCATCCACCTTCCTTCTCATTCCCCCCCCCCCCCCCACCTTTGCTCAGGTGGACGGCACGATATACGGCCCGACCTCCAAGGACGGCTACCCCGTGCCATCCCTCTACCTCAACGGCACCATCATCGGCGTAGCCAGCAACGGGCTGTTTCAGTTCCAGGGCCTGACGGGGCTGGTGCTGCGGGGGGAGGGGGCGATCGATGGCAATGGGAGGAAGTTCTGGGGGTCCAAGGCGCCGACAAGGCCACATATTATTGCGCTCATTGACTGCCACAACACCACCATTGATGGGCTGCTGCTGCGGTATGCTCTCTCCTCCCACACGCCCACCAGCAGCTATGTGAGCTTTGCTCCTGTGACTCACGCTGCTGTGTCTGCTGTGGTGTGTGTGTGTGTCTGAAGTTTGTGTGCTATTATCCCTATGCCTTACCCTCAGTACCTCCCACACATCCAGCCCGCCCACGTCCCAGCAACTAGCCAATGTACCATGTGTCTGTGCAAGGCACGAAGGGCCCGTATCCCAGCTGTGCATACTCCTAACCGCACCTTTTCTCCCCTGCTTTTCCTCTCCCCCCCCAGCAACCCGCCGATGTACCACGTGTTTGGGTACGGCACGGAGGGGCTGTGGATCCCATGCTCTGCATATCCCTCACCCCCCCTCCCCTCACACTCACCCCCGTTTGCCCCTCCCACGTCCCTTCTCCCCCCTTCCCCCCCCCTCCAGCAACCCGCCCATGTACCACGTGTTTGGGTACGGCACGGAGGGGCTGTGGATCCGCGGCGTGACCACCAACAGCCCTGAGACATCCCCCAACACGGACTCGCTCAAGCTGCTCGGCGTGCGGCACGCCGTCATCGAGAACTGCACCTTCCACGGGGGCGATGACGACGTGTCGCTCGTTGCCAGGGGCGCTCAGAGCGTGGTGAACGTGACTGTCAGGAACCTCATTGCCACGGCTGGGCACGGTATCAGGTGAGATGATTTGAGGTGATTGCCGAGGCACCAGGGGTGTGAAAAAAAGCTTGTCGATGTGACTGTTCCAGCCGTGATTGCTCCAGCCATACACTTCCCTGTCTACTCTCCCTCCCATTCCTTCTCACTCTCCCTTCCTGTGCCTGTATCCTTCCCTTCCCTTGCAGCATTGGAAGCCTGGGAGCGGGTGGGGCAGTGGCGTGTGTGTCGGATGTGACGTTCAAGGACCTCATTATAGCCAACCTCGATAACGGGCTGCGCATCAAGACATGGCAGGGCGGGCTGGGGATGGTGCGCAACGTGCGATATGAGAATGTGTACATGACCGACACTGACAACGCCATCATTCTCAACCAGGTGAGTGAGACCGCGCTTGCCATCCGCAGCAGCAGCGGCATCGGCGGCGGCAGCAGCAGCAGCAGCAGCAGCAACAATAATACATTTGCCGAGTTCTTATAGACTTCACAGCATTCAAATGGAAGGCTTGTTATTATCCCGTTCTGTTGTGCCGCCTCTGTGCCACAGTTCTACTGCGACTCGCATCAGGACTTCTTTTGTGGCATAGCGCCTGACAACGTGGCACTGGTCAACATCACATACTCCAACGTTTACGGCACCACCACACGGTAAGATGCCGCGCAACTTGTCGCATACCCAGAATGTCTTTGCTAACTCCATAAAGGAGACCACCACACTAGATGTCTTTCGCCGAAGTAGCCATATTCTCATGTAAAAACGGTGTGCCATGTGTGTGGGTGCAGGAACGGAATGAACATCCGATGCAGTGCGACGGTCCCATGTGGCGGCATCAACCTCAGCAACGTTAACCTCGTCTCCTCCAAGGCAGGAAGCTCTCTCCGCCCCGTGCTGATGAATGTAGTCAACAGCCAGGCCACAGGAGTGGTGGCACCTGTACCAGAGGGCATGGGGTCGTATGCGGGTTGGGGTTCCACTCAACCTACTGCAGCACAAGCTGCGAGTATACAAAAGATGATGGCACAATGTGGGAGCTAACTGCTTTGAACGTTTTACACACGCGCTATGCTTTCCAATATCACACGCTAGGTCCGCATCTCGCAAATCTACATGGAGAGTAATGTTTACCAGCTCCTTCAGTTCAAATAGCCTGTATTGTATTCAAACCGTGTTGGGATGGGACTTGGACTGTGTTCCAAAAACTATATTTTTTAACTGTTTCACGGCTACAGGATTTAAGCCTGGAGTCATGGTATTTTGCGGGTGGTGCAAGGCATTTTTGCGTAAAGTGTACCAAGATACCCGAATGAGTTTAGCATTAGCGGGAACAAGTCGTGCTGGAAATTGGAATCTGGCGCATGACATTGGTTCACGGCTCCCTCGCGCAGACCAATTCCCAAAGCTTTCCTGACTCGACGAAGTCCTCAGCATCACGGCAATCTCGATGTTCCTTGCAGCAGCAATCCTTGCCACCATTCGTTCCACCCCACTGAGCCTGTCGCCCAACCAGCACATTCGTTCCACAATAAGCGCCGTATCGTCGCGAGTTGTCGTAGCCAGCAGGCAGCATCGAGACGGAGGAGGAGGTTAGCGATGGCGTCAGGACCCGAGGACGTAGGCCGCTCGATGATGCCGTTCCTGCAGCGCGCCGATGAGCTGCAGAAGCACGACCCGCTCGTCGCCTATTACTGTGAGAACTCCGTTTCAAAAAATTCCAGGCGTGATTCTACCGTACCCCGCGGTGCAGGCATGGGGTGCGACGCCGTCGTTAGACTCGCGGCGGGCTTGCAACGTGCGGTTTCTAGGGCGAGTAACATTTAATTCGTGGGTTCAATGCCAAGAGTCAGCCGAAGCAAAGGGAAAGAATCACGTCGTTTTATTATCGTTGCAAGGTACAGATTCGTTGTCCGTATGTGAGTGGCGGAAGGGGTTGGTGAGAGCATTTCAATCGCGACTAGGGAGAGTCAAGGACGAGTGGATGGGCGCATGTGTTTTGGTCCGCAATTGATCGTGTACGTATGGGTGGCATGCGCATGTGTGCATGGGCATGTGTGCATGGGCATGGGGCATGGGCATGTGCGCATGGGCATGTGTGCATGGGGCATGCGGCATGTGTGCATGGGCATGGGGCATGCGGCATGGGCAGGTCGGCTGTACGCGACGGACAAGGGCCTCAAGGTGCCGAGCAAGGAGAGGAGCAAGGAGACCAACGACCTGCTGCTCTCGCTGCTCGCCCGCCTGGAGAAGGTGCGTGGCGGGTCGCATGACGATAGCTGCCATGCATGACGAGAGAGGCAAGGAGAAGGGCAAGGAGCGGGGCAAGGAGACCAACGACCTGCTGCTCTCGCTGCTCGCCCGCCTGGAGAAGGTGCGTGGCGGGTCGCATGACGATAGCTGCCATGCATGACGAGAGAGGCAAGGAGAAGGGCAAGGAGCGGGGCAAGGAGACCAACGACCTGCTGCTCTCGCTGCTCGCCCGACTGGAGAAGGTGGGTGTCAGGCCGCAGGACGATGGCTACCATGCAACAAGGGGCTCAAGGTGCCGAGCAAAGAAGGGGCAAGGAGACCAACGACCTGCTGCTCTCACTGCTCGCCCGACTGGAGAAGGTGTGTGTCGTGATGAGCCGCAGGACGATGTGAGAGGGGCAAGGAGAGGGGCAAGGAGAAGGGCAAGGAGAGGGGCAAGGAGAGGGGCAAGGAGAGGGGCAAGGACACCAACGACCTGCTGCTCTCGCTGCTCGCCCGATTAGAGAAGGTGCGTGCCATGCCGCCCCGCATGACGATGGCTGCCGTGCACTAACGGCACGGCGCACGTTCGTCATGGCTATGCCTTGTTGCGTCTGCCATTTTCCCCATGCATGGAATCGTTGCATCATGATAAGTGCTCCTCTTTCCACTAACCCCGCCCTCACACCATCTCCCACTGCGGAGCATTTACTGCCGCAGGTCCATCATCCTCACACCTTCCCCTTTCCTCCCGTGCATCTCCTCCCACTTTCCCCCCCCCCTCGACGTCCTCCCCCCCCCCTCCACAACCCCCTCTCCCCCTGGCAGGACAAGGCGGAGATACAGCTATCGCCGGAGGACAGTCTGCACGTGGAGGGCTTTGCAGAGCGTGTCTTTGCCAAGGCGGACAAGCAGGACCGCGCTGGCCAGGCCGACATGTACGCCTCTCTGTCCTCGCTCGCTTCAAGCCTGTGTATACTTCTTCTGTGCGCCTTTCTTTGCGTCTCCTATACCTTGCACCAGCTCTCATTTCCCCTTTCTTTCCCCTATTCCACCTCCCTCTTCCCCCTCCCCCGCACAACCCCCTTCCCCGTCGCTGTTGCCCCTCGCCCCGTCAGTTCAACAGCCAAGTCGTTCTACGCGGCGGGGCTGTTCTTCAATGTCATGCGCCTTCGCTTGCATCTCCCCTTCCATGTTCTGCCTTCCCTAACCTCTCTTCATCCCCCCATTTCTCCCCATAACCTCCTTCCCATCCCTGTCGCCCCTGAACCCATCAGCTCAACAGCCAAGACGTTCTACGCGGCGGGACTGTTCTTCGATGTGCTGCGCCAGTTCGGCGAGCTGCCTCCTGAGGTGGTCACCATTCCCTGCCATCGCACTGCTCCTTGCCACGCCACTGCTGTATCGTTGTTCTGGCACTGCTGAGTGCACATGTAACTCCTCCCCATGCTGCATGTGGACATTCTTGCTCTTCTTCAAATCCTCCTTTCTCTCATTGCAAAGAGCGTCCTCCCCACTCTCCATCCCCCCCTCCGCACTCCACATCACCCCCCACCCACACGGGCAGGTGGAGCAGAAGCAGCGGTACGCAGCGTGGAAGGCAGCAGACATCCGCAGAGCATTGGCAGAGGGGCGCCACCCCACGCCCGGCCCTCCCGCTGCTGATTCTGCTGGTGCTGCCGCCCTGCTCTCCGCACCTGCTGCTGCTGCTGCTGCTGCTGCTGCTACTCCCTCTGCGGCCCCGGACAGTGCTGGTGGGGCTGGTCATGCGACACAGGGAAGCCAGGTGAGTGGGGAGATGGGGGGAGAGGTGGGGAGATGGGGGAGAGGTGAGGAGATGGGGAAGAGGAGAGGTGAGGAGAAGGGGGAGAGGAGAGGTGAGGAGAAAGGGGAGAGGAGAGGTTAGGAGAGGAGAGGTGAGGAGAGGTGAAGAGAGGTGAGGAGAGGTGAGGAGAGGTGAGGAGAGGTGAAGAGAGGTGAGGAGAGGTAGGAGAGGGTAGTCAGGTGTTCAAGGCAGAGTGTTTCCCATGTGATGCATCTTCTTTCGCCCTGCCTCTTCACTGCTCTGCTTGCATACGGCACTGCACCTTCCGTTCACTCACATTGCAACCCATCCTCACTTATCACCCTCCTCAATACCACCCTTATCATACCCTACCCTCCTTGGTACCATCACTTCCACCCCCCCTCTCAACCCCTGCGCATCCCTTTCTCCCACGCACGTATCCCCTCCCTCCTTTCCCCCTCCCTCGTTTCCCCCTCGGCCCAGCAGCAGCAGGACATCCTGGGTCTGCCGGTGCTGCCCTCAGTGCCGCTGCTGCGCCCCGACCGCACTGGGGGAGCAGCGCCAGGGGGTGCTGGGGCCACAGGGGGAGCAGCAACAGGGGGAGTGGGAGGAGCCGGTGGGGGATGGGCACAGGGAGGAGTGCAGCAGGGGCCAGGGGCGGGGCGATCGCAAGGGGGAGGTGTTGGTGAGCTCGCTGTCCCCCCATGCTGCCTGACCGCCCTTGTGTGCCGCCATGCCCTCACAGCCCTTGCCATGCCCTCACAGCCCTTGCCATGCCCTCACAGCCCTTGCCATGCCCTCACAGCCCTTGCCATGCCCTCACAGCCCTTGCCATGCCCTCACAGCCCTTGCCATGCCCTCACAGCCCTTGCCATGCCCTCACAGCCCTTGCCATGCCCTCACAGCCCTTGCCATGCCCTCACAGCCCTTGCCATGCCCTCACAGCCCTTGCCATGCCCTCACAGCCCTTGCCTGGGTTCTCCCTCTCCCTCACACTCCATCGCATCCATCCACAAGTCGTCCAAGTCATTCCATTCATCGTTCTTATTCTTTTTGCTCCTAGTCCTTCCCCCTCTCTCAACCTTCTTGCGTTGACATGCGCATCCTTGCTTCTCTCCCCATTGCAACACACCCGTCATTGCAGCGACAACATCGTCAATCAGCCCTGCAGGCACAGGCGCACCACGAGCAGCAGCGACTGCCCCATCGTCCTTCTCAGCCCCCCTGCCCACCGCATCAAAGCCCGCTGCCAATGCCTCAGCAGGCACTGCTGCGGGCACAGCCAGAGACACTAGCGCAGGCTCGACCAAAGGCACGGGCACGGGCATGGGAATGGGTGGGCAGGCCCCCCCAGCGGGCAAGGTGGGGGATGCCCACCGCGCTGCGCGCTTTGCTGTGAGTGCGCTGGCGTTTGATGATGTCCCTGCTGCCGTGGACTACCTCAAACAGGCCCTGCAGCTGCTGGACGGCATGTAACAAGGGTTGTAAAACAATGCCTAAATGTTTAGCGTTTTATATTGCGCCTTGTTTGCACGAGGTCCTATTTTCTTAGCAACATGTATTGCTAATGACCCATATAGTATGGTATAGAGTAGTAGCAGAGGAACTAGATGATGATTGCTACTTTTGTGGTTATGCGTTAACGAGTAAGTTAATAGGGGGCACCCGGTTCAGTTACATTTCTTCCAGGCTATTTGCGATTTGATTGAATGTTGGCGAAACAATGAATACTCCGCCGCCGGAAGTTCGTGATCTGGAGAAATTTCGCTAGGCGCAAGGTGAGTTACGGCGGCGCGCACCCGCCCAACTACCTGTGAGCGATTCGGCGGAGCAGCTGGGCGCAGGTGGAAACGCAAATGGGCGCCACAGCGGGGAACAAATCGCACTTCGGGGAGGTCCACTTTTCACCTGCCTTCCCCGCCCCGCTCCGCTTCCTCTCCGCTTGGCGTTTCTTTCAGAGCAGAAAGCGAGCAAGTCACGTGCCACGAGCACCTGCCGTACACAACAGCACCCGAGCGGTTCCGCTCGAGTCTGGGAGATCTGAGTCAGGGTATATTGCGGTACAGGTATGCGAAATACGGTAATAAGAAGGTTCATCGAGTGAGCCCGTGAATATGAGAGCAGGCCCATAGGATCTCCTTCACCTTGTCAAGCAGACCACGCGATTCATGTTCGATTGCACGTGTACAAATCAACAAAAGCATAAGATACATCCACATTGCTTTCCGCTAGGCAGTCGTAGTTACGCCAATAAGCAATTCCCGTTCTTTAGTAACCTGTACGCTTTGCGCGTCGATGGAAGCCGCGCGATTAGACGCGTTCCTCGTCGTTCTCCTGCTCGCCGTCGCGCTGCCCTTCAGCAGCATTCCCCAACGCTCGTGGGCCGCCAAACCGCCAGACCCAGCGGCAGTGGCGGCGCCGGTAGAGGCGGCGGCGGCGGCGCGGCTGAACTACAGCGAGGCGCTGGAGAAATGCATCTTCTTCTTCCAGCTGCAGCGGTCCGGTAGACTGCCGCGCTCGCAGCTGCCCACGTGGCGCGGCGACTCGGGACTCACGGATGGCAAGGCGGAAGGGGTAAGGGGGGGAGTATAGGCGGACGCGGGGAAGGTGCAGGCGGCAGGGGCTAGGGACAGGTACTTGCGGAAGGGAGGAGGCGATGGAGTAAATGCGGAAGAAAAGGGCGGAAATGGGACTATCAACGGCGCTTTAGCATGTTCCGTACGGCTCGCCTCACCCACAGCGTGAGGGTTCAGAGTAAAGCAGAGCAGATGCGCCCAGAGCAGTGCGATGAGAGGAGCACACCGTCCGCTCAACGGACTCGCGCAGCTTGCGTTCCCCCGAACGAATCCCTCACACGGCCTTTCCTCCCCCGTCCCCCCTACCCACTCTCTCCCCTCCCCCTCCCCGCGGTGGCGGCGGCGGGCAGGTGGACCTGACGCGCGGGTACTATGACTCGGGCGACAACGTCAAGTTCGGCTTCCCGCTCGCCTTCACCGTCACGACTCTCGCGTGGAGCGTCGTCGAGTACGGCCCGCAGCTCGCGGCGCTCGGGCAGATCAAGGCGGCGCGCGACGCCGTGCGGTGGGGCGCGCACTTCTTCGTGCACGCGCACCCCAAACCCAACGTGCTCTACGCGCAGGTGCGCGGGTGAGAGAGCATGTGTGCGGATGAGGGTGAGAGAGCATGTGTGCGGATGAGGGTGAGAGAGCATGTGTGCGGATGAGGGTGAGAGAGCATGTGTGCGGATGAGGGTGAGAGAGCATGTGTGCGGATGAGGGTGAGAGAGCATGTGTGCGGATGAGGGTGCAGGTGCCCCGACAATGGGCAGACGGGCTGTCCGTCTGTGTAACCATTGTTACATTCACCAATTCTTTTCCTACTGAATAGTCACTCTCACATTCTGAGCCGCCCTCCAATGCCCTTTCTGTTCCTCGCCTCACCTCGCCCCACCTTGCTGACTGCATGCGCACATGCCATCCCCACATGCGTGAACGGCATTGGCAGGTGGGCGACGGGCAGTCGGACCACAGTTGCTGGCAGCGCCCCGAGGACATGACCACGCCGCGCACGGCATACCGCCTCGACCCGCAGCACCCCGGCACCGAGCCCGCTGCTGAGGCGGCGGCAGCACTGGCGGCGTCGAGCATGGTGTTCAGCAAGACCGACGCCAACTACTCGCAGTCGCTGCTCACCCACGCGCGCCAGGTGCGCTGCTCACGCATGCTCCCATCCCTTGCTCCCTGCTGCGTTGGCCTCGCAAATTCCTCAAACACTGTGCCTCCCAAAGGTCTACACCCTCACGATTCACCAAGGTTTCCAATCATTATCCTCCCTCAAACCCTCAAAACCCCAACCCCCCTGCCCTCCCCGCAACGCACGGCACCAGCTGTTCAACTTTGCGCGCAAGTACCCTCGGAAGTACACGGACAGCATCCCCTCCGCCTCCGCCTTCTACAACTCCTACTCCGGCTTCAATGTGAGTCGCTCCCCGCCCCCCTCCTGTGCACCACACTGCTGTGTTGTGTCGCTCCAAGCCCCCCCTGCTCTGTTGCACCGGCTCACATGTCCAATCTGGCCACATGCTGCTGACGTGCCTTTCTCTCTGGTTGCTTCCGTTTCCTGTTATGTGCATGCTGACACGTCCTCCTCTGTGCATGCTGACGTGTCCTCCTCTGTGCATGCTGACGTGTCCTCCTCTGTGCATGCTGACGTGTCGTGCTGTTCATGCCGCCCAGGACGAGCTGCTGTGGGCGGCGGTGTGGCTGTACCGGGCCACGGGGCAGAGCCGCTATCTGGACTACATCGTGAGCAACGAGAAGCAGCTGGGCGGCACGCAATCATCAGTGCAGAACTTCTCATGGGACAACAAGTATGCCGGCGCTCAAGTGCTGCTCGCTAAGGTGAGGGCAAGGCCCTGAGAACGGTGCTGCTGGGGACGGTGCTGCTGGGGACGGTGCTGCTGGGGACGGTGCTGCTGGGGACGGTGCTTCGTGGCCAATCATCCATTGCCACTCCATCCCACACCATGCTCCCATCCCATCCTACCATGCCCCAATAACCCCTGTGAACCCCCTTCCATATCCCCACCCCCTCCCCTCCCACCTTCAGGAGTACCTATGGCGGCAGGACCCCTCGCTGGAGCTGTATCTGAAGCGCGCCCAGGACTTTGTGTGCGGCACCGTCGTGCGCGGCATCAGATCACCCGGTGCGTGCCGTGCTGCCACCCACACCTTTAGAGAGCACACTATGATCAAATCGCAACCTCTCTAGAGATCAGAAATCCAACTTCCCGCTTGCAATCGGATCCCTCGTGCTGCAACTCATGTGATGTTTCTCCCCCCTGCACGGTGCACCCTGTGCCACTCACCGAATACAGGCGGCATGCTGTTCCTCATGTCGTGGAGCAACCTGCAGTACGTGACGGCCATCAGCATGGTGCTCTCTGCCTTTGCTGACATCCTTGATGCCGCTCCCGCCAGTGCGGGCAACGCCACGGCCATCATGTGCGACTCCACGCCCGTCACCCCCACCGCCATGCGCCGCTTCGTCAAACGCCAGGTGCGCCCCCTCCCCCATGTTGCACTGCCAGGTGCGCGCCATCCCCCATGCTGCATTGCCAGATGCGCGCCATCCCCCATGCTGCACTGCCATACACATGGCTAGAATCTCTACACTTTACAGCATGGCCCTTGTTGCTCTCAACCTGTCAGTCTCCAACTGCTCCCCCTGTGCTACTGTTCCCCCTGTGCTACTGCTCCCCCTGTGCTACTGTTCCCTAAACCCACTCTGTGCATGTTACTGCACCCCCAACCCCTGTTCTCCACCCCTCTTCATGTGTTCCCTCCCCCCACTCCCCCTTCCCCCCTCGCCCGTGCGCACCATGAGCAGGTGGACTACATACTTGGCGTGAATCCCAAGAAGCTGAGCTACATGGTGGGTTTCTCCTCGTCGTCTCCACTTCCCCCCAACTCCCTCCCCCCACCCTCTCCATCCTGTTTCCCCTCCTTCTCCACTCCTCCATGCATGCATCTGGAGGGCAGGTGGACTACATATTGGGCGTGAATCCCAAGAAGCTGAGCTACATGGTGGGCTTCTCCTCCTCGTTCCCACAACACGTGCACCACCGCGGTGCATCGCTGCCGTCCATCTGGGTCAACCAGACGCCCATCGCCTGCAACGACGGCTGGCCTTACTTTCACTCCAAGGTGCGCTCCCTGCCGCATCCACACTAACCACACCACACCACACCACACCACACCACACCACACCACACCACACCACACCACACCACGCCCATTGCCCAGTCAGCACACCAACGCCCATAACCGATTCAATCTCGTGATGTAGATTCACCACCACCCTCCCAACCTTGCTCCGCCCTCTGCGCCCCATGCACCCTCCGCAGGCCGCCAACTTGAACGAGCTGACAGGAGCAGTGATAGGCGGGCCGGACGGCAGCGATGCATTCCGGGACGAGAGGGACAACTACCAGCAGGTCGAGCCCTCCACCTCCATCAACGCCCCCTTTGTTGGTGTCCTCGCCCGTGTTGCCGGAGGGGCCCCCAAGGCCAGCCCTCCGCCTTCCTCCCCCAGAGCCCCCCCTCCTCCTCCCCTCAAGGCACCACCACCTCCCGCTGGCAAGCGCAAGTGAGCCGCCTTCATCGATTGAACTCAGCGGAAGGAGCCGGCAATAAAGTTGTCCACTAACAAGTGCGACAGCACAATAGGTTGTAAATATGTAACTTATATGGTAATATTGGTCCATTCAATTGCGATAATGAGACAAGTCTTGAGGACACTACTGACTGCGCTTTGACTGTGATTTGTTTGTAAACTGATTGGTCATAACTTGATTTGCCCGATAGAGTTTGTTGCCTTTATCGTGCTGCGGTTTTACATCCCGCATAAAAGCGTTCGTAAGTGACACAAATTTCGAGTATTGCAAAAACGAGGATGGGGCGGAATTTACTATAACCCTGTAAAAGAGGCACGGGAGGTTTTAGAGCCTGTAGAGACCACCTTTCCCGTCGCTTCTGCTGCGCCATTCCAAGCCCGTCGATCCGCTGCAGCACACGCCGTCGCGGCTTGTCGCACCCCACATCCTGCCTCCTTTGGCGTCGGCTGCCGTCACTACCAGCCCATTTCAAAGAGAGCTCCCAAGAGGTTCACTTGGTGCCACTTGCACGTCTGACGCCGTTCTAGCCAGTGCCATTCGTAGTGAGTCACTCCGACGCTCTACCGCCCTCGTCGGACGCGCGTGCGCAGGTCTTTCCGGAAGGCGCGCGCACGCGGTGGTGGTTCGCGGGGATGGGGAAGAAGGGGAAGGGGAAGCCGGGGAAGGGGAAGGAGAAGACGGAGCGCAAGACGGCGAAGGCGGAGGCGAAGAAGCAGCGGCGCGAGGAGAAGAAGGTGGACGCTGAGGACGACATCGATGCCATCCTGGTGCGCCCAGGGGGGGGGGGGGGGGGCTGGGGAGCAGGGGTATGGGGGGAAGGGGGTGAAAAAGGAGGCGATGAGGAAGTGCATGGGGCGACTGGCGCGAGGAGAAGAAGGTCGACGCGGAGGACGACATCGATGCCATCCTGGTGCGCAACTTGGGGGGGGGGGGCTGGGGAGCGCTAAGTGGGGGGAGGGGGTGAAGAGGTGGCGTGGCTTGTGCTTTGAGTCTCCTCAAGTGAGAGGCAGCAGCCCATAGCGCATGGCGAGTGGCGCATGGGAGTGGCATGCATTGCAAGCATGGGGTAGGCAGCGGTGGTGGGGGGTGGAGAGGGGCGGTGAGGCAGCAAACTGCTGATGATGCTCTCAGGGAGTGGGGAGCAGCTCGTCTCAACGCGAGGGGCGGGAGCGGCGCTGATGTGTGATCTGAATTTTCTCTCAACACGCACCACAGGGAGGCCTCTGCTCTCCGTTCTGTCTCTCGGGCTTACATATGTGCCATGTGTGGCATGTGGGGTATGCATGGCATGTGGGGTATGCATGGCATTTGTGGCATCTTTGGCTTGTGGTATGCGTGGGGTATGCATGCCATGTGCGGCATGCGGGGCATGTGGGGCATGTGGGGCATGTGGGGCATGCATGGCGTACAGGCCAAGATAGCAGCAGAGGAAGCGAAGAAGAAGGAGGTGCACGTGGAGGAGGGCGTGCCGCCCCCCTCCCCTCGCTGCAACGCCACAGTGAGTCGCCCCCTTCCCCTCCCGTCGGCTTCCTCTCACTGCAAAGTTGTGGTACTTGGTAAGACGCCCCATCCATGAGCACTCGTTCCATTGTCTCTCCTTCGCTTCCCTCCTCTCCCGCTTCCTCTCCCTCGCCCCCCTCGCTCCCTCCTGCTTCCCCTTCTCTCCTTCATTCTGTGGCCCCTCCCTCTCGCCCGCTCAACGCTCGCCCGCTCAACGCTGGCCCGCGTGGCAGATGGTGGTGAATCCTCTCAAGGACACGGAGCTCATCATCTTTGGCGGGGAGTTCTACAACGGGGATAAGGTGCGCCCTGGGGTCACACCAGCGGGATGGACTACTTGCACCCTCCATTAGTGAACCTATGTGAATCACTGGCTTTTCTCATATATCGCCTTCCTTTGCTGTGCGTTCCTCCGAGCTCCTGCCCTTGCCCATGGCTGCTGTTCTCAATATTGCCTCCTCTGCCCAACTTCTCACCACCTCTCCCCATCCCCCTCGCCCCCTTCCCCCCTCCGCCCCCACCAGACGTATGTGTACGGCGATCTGTACCGCTTCAACGCGGACAAGGCCACGTGGCGCCTCGTCAGCAGCCCCAACAGCCCGCCGCCTCGCAGCGGCCACCACGCCGTCGCCTGGAAGAACTTCCTCTTCCTCTTCGGTGCGTCGCCCTGCGTGCTCTGGGTGCTCTGCGTGCTCTGGGTGCCTGGGTGCTCTGGGTGCTCTGGGTGGTGAGGGTGCTCTGTGCGATGAGGCCTGGGCAGGGGAACGTGTGCTTGTTTACCGATACATCGACCGTTCAAATCTGGAGAGTCTGCTGCGTGCGTGTGACATGTCTCATGTGCCCTATGTGATGTGCGATGTGTGTGGTCACAGGTGGCGAGTTCACATCACCCAATCAGGAGAGGTTCCACCACTTCAAGGTGCGCCCTGCGCCCATGCTGCACTGGCCCGGCATGCATCTCATTGCACTGCCCTTCAACTCCACTCATGAGACACACAGTAGCACTTGTGGTGTTATGCTGTGCTTTGACAGAGACAATAGCATTGCCTGCTCTATTTGCTGCTGTGTGCCCTGCTGTGTGTACCACCAATGACCACAGGACCTGTGGCGGTTGGATCTGAACAGCAACGAGTGGGAGCAGCTGAACCTCAAGGGCGCCCCCTCGCCCCGCTCCGGCCACCGCATGGTGAGGCCAGCACATGGTGAGGCCAGCACATGGTGAGGCCAGCACATGGTGAGGCCAGCACATGGTGAGGCCAGCACATGGTGAGGCCAGCACATGGTGAGGCCAGCGCATGGTTAGGCCATTGCATGGTTAGGCCATTGCATGGTGAGGCGTTGCATCTGATCCAGTTCTTCAATACTTATGGCTCTCGACCTTGAGCATCTGCAACAAAAGCATCTCCGATTGCAGCCCTGCACATGACTTATTCAACTACATCCCCATCCCTTTCCCCCATTTGCGTTGCGTGTGTGGATGGCAGGTGCTGTACAAGCAGAAGATACTGCTGTTCGGAGGGTTCTATGACAATCTCAGGGACGTTCGGTGAGTCACAGGCAGCTGCCCGGAGGTGAGGTGAGTTGAAGATGCACAGCTGGGGGTAAGCAGGTCAGGCCTGACGCCCACACCCGCTCTCGCACCACCCAAGCCTTGGGTCCCAAGGCGTTCTGTGGCTGAGAAAATGGCGCGAGGAGCAGCACTCAATCCGAGCACCTTCCACTGGACGCTATAGTTGTGCCTTCGGCCTGGCGCCTTAACTTCACTCCATCACCCATCATCCACAGTTGCCGTCCGCCACAAGCCCAGTGCTGCGAAACGGCACACTGTGAATGCGTGCACGTGCACCAGTGGAAGCAGCACCATGTGCCTCATGCGCCTTGCCTCTTGTCTCCTCGCTTTCCTCCTGCACCTCTCCTCCCCCCTCTGGCAGCTATTTCAACGACCTGCACGTGCTGGACGTCAGTGACATGAAGGCACGTGCCCTCCTAACCCCCCTTCTGCTGCTCCTTCAACTCGTGTAGCGTTTGCTGTGAGAGGGCTTGTGCATGGGTTGCACCGCCATTTGCAAAATTTCTGAGAACACCAGCTTCTCTCTCTTCCTGACCCATTCGCAACTCACGCTTGTTGGTTGAGGTTGGTCCGTTTAGCTCATCCCCCCCCTCCTTCCATGCCACCAATTTTCTCCCCTCCCCCATTCCCACCTCCATGAACCATGCGCCTCTCTCTCAGTGGGCGGAGGTGAAGCCCAAGCCGGGGGCAGCGTGGCCGTCCCCCCGCAGTGCCTTCCAGTTCGCCGCCCACCAGGATGAGGTCAGCCGCCCACCAGGATGAGGTCAGCCGCCCACCAGGATGAGGTCAGCCGCCCACCAGGATGAGGTCAGCCGCCCACCAGCATGAGGTCAGCCGCCCACCAGGATGAGGTCAGCCGCCCACCAGGATGAGGTCAGCCGCCCACCAGGATGAGGTCAGCCGCCCACCAGGATGAGGTCAGCCGCCCACCAGGATGAGGTCAGCCGCCCACCAGGATGAGGTCAGCCGCCCACCAGCACGAGGTCAGCCGCCCACCAGCACGAGGTCAGCCGCCCACCAGCACGAGGTCAGCCGCCCGCTGCCTGCCATCCCATGCGTCCGCTCTGCTCTGCAATCAAATTGTACAGTACGCTCGTCGTTCCTGTGCGCGCATGCCACTGCCTAGTGTCTCACGTGCGTGTGCAACGCTGGGTGCTGATCGTTCCCGTGCATGGCGCAGGTGTTCCTGTACGGGGGCTACTTCAAGGACCACGCCAAGGACGCTGACGGCAAGGACAAGGGCGTCGTGCTCTCCGACCTTTGGTTGCTCGACCCGCGCTCCTACGAGTGGAACAAGGTGCGTTGCTCCAGTGACACACGTCCATCGTGCCAAACAGATTGTGAGGCAAAAGAACCTGCAAGGTTGAAGCGCCAGTTGCTGTGTGAGTGTTGTGAAGCAGCCTGGCAACGGCACTCTCATGCACCTCACCCCGCTTCCTCACCTTGGCCCCCTGCGTGCAGGTGAAGCGGCTGGGGTCGCCACCGAGTGCGAGGGCGGGATTCTCCCTGGCAGTGCACCGCAGCCGTGCCATCCTCTTTGGGGGCGTCATTGACCAAGAGGAGAAAGGTGCGCTCGCCTCCCCCACCCTTGCCATTTCCACCCCAGCCTTGCCATCTCTTCTCTGCTCTCATTTGGCCATCTCCCCTCCGCTCACTCTCATTTGGTGACCTGCCCTCTGCTCACGTCGCCTCTGCCAAACCTCCCACGACACCATCCCCCGTTGCTCTCACACCTGCCCCTTCTCCTCCGGCCCTACCCCCCTGCCCCCACGGCGTGGCACAGGCGGAGATGTGCTGCGCAGCACGTTTCTGGACGACCTGTTTGTTTGAGTCGACTCAAAACATACTGCTGCCCCTCTCCCTCTCCTCCCCCATTTGCCCCCACGGCGTGGCACAGGCGGAGATGTGCTGCGCAGCACGTTCCTGGACGACCTGTTTGCCTTTCAGATGGACTCGCGCCGCTGGTTCCCCCTCCTTTCGAGTCGACTCAATAGTCACCTCTCCTCTCCCTCTCCTCTCCCCTCACCCCCACGGCGTGGCACAGGCGGAGATGTGCTGCGCAGCACGTTCCTGGATGACCTGTTTGCCTTTCAGATGGACTCGCGCCGCTGGTTCCCCCTCCTCCTGCGCTCGCAGCAACAGGCCCGCGCAGCTGCCAGGAAGGCAGAGGTGAGCGAACAGAGAGGAAGGCAGAAGAGATAGTGCAAGGAGGGAGGCAGTCCACCACTCCATCTGTATTTGCCCCCCTCCACCCCTTGTTGCCCCTCTCCTCCGTATTTCCCTTGACGACCCTCTTTCCACTTCTCCACCCCTCTTTTCCCCTCTCCACTCGTCGTTGCCCCTCCCTACCCCTCTTTGCCCCTCCAACCCCTGTCGCCCAGCCAAATGCAGGCAGTGCAGCAACGAGCGGCACACAGGCAGATGGGGAGGAGGGGGAGGGCGAGAGTGACGAGGAAACGGAGGGGAGGAAGAGCAGGCAGGCAGGGAATGGTGGTGAGAGCGAGGAGGAAGAGGAGGTGACTGGGCGAAGGAAACAGAGACTGAAGCGGAAGGAGAGGAAGGGGGCCAAGTCGAAAGCAGCAGCTGCTGCAGCAGCAGCAGCAGCAGCAGGTGGATTATGATGGGGGCGAGGAGGAGTGGGAGGGGTGGGAGGAGGAGGAGGAAGAGGCAGGGGATGGCAGTGGGGGTGGGAGGGGGGCCGAGCAGGCGATTGGCGGCAATGTGGCAGAGGGGAGTGCAGCACTGGGCGTGGAGGGAGGAGGAACCAGCGCAGATTGCGAGATGGCTGAGGTGGGAGGGGTGGATGCGAGCAGGCAGGGGGCGGCAGAGGCAGAGGGGAGGGGCAGTGAGGGCGGGGAATTAGCAGCAGGGAGGCCAAGGGAAGGGAGTGGCGTTGAGGTGGAGGGCGAGTTGCAGAGGCTGAGGCTTGAGGGTGGCAGCGAGGTGGGCGGTGTGGGCGATGAGGACAGGCAGGGGGTTGCTGAGGATAGCCAAGGGAAAGAGGCAGATGAGGCAGGGGGGGATGAGACAGCGGGAGGCAGCGGCGAGGCAGCGGGAGAAGGGAAGGAGAGGAAGGAGGGGGAGGGGGAGGAGGGCGGGAAGGGGGAGAGGGGCGAGGCGCCGTGCAGTCGCATGAACGCGGGGCTGGCGGTGGGTGGCAACACGCTGTACCTGTGGGGCGGCGCCAAGGAGGTGGGCGACCGTGAGGTGACTCTGGACGACCTCTTCTGCCTCAACCTCTCCAAGCTTGACCACTGGACCTGCCTCCACAAGGCGAGTGCCTCCACAAGGCGAGTGCAAGCAGCGCCTCAAGCATAAAGGGCAATATTGCATTCATTTCCCTGGAGTTGGTGCTGCCAGCTGCAGTACTTGTGCTGCTTTCTGTGCTATCTGCGTTGCGACAAGGCAGTGAGGGCAATGGGACGTGCACAGCTCGTGGTCATGATCATGCTGCCTTATTCAACCTTCATGCGTTCATGTGTCTTAGGTTGCCTTGCCTGTTGCTGTGTGCACGCCGTGTCACAATTACCGCCCACATGTGTGTTGGCATCACGTGCAGGGGTCAGAGAGCACATGGGTGGAGGTGGAGGAGGAGGACGACGATGAGGAGGAGAGTGGCGACGAGGAAAGTGGGGAGGAAGAGGAGGAGGAAGAGGATGAGTCGAGCGACGATGAGGCTTCCGCCCAGGTTTGCCCTCATTCGTCTGCTGCATGCTTATTGCAAGCCTCTAGAACTCATGGCTGGAGTTTCAGCCAAATGCACGTCCATTTTTCAATGCTGTCTCACCTTTACCAAGTCCGCACCGCATGCACCGCCAACACAACATCTCTCAGCACAGCATGAGCCGCCCTCCCCACCATCCACCCCCCAGGCCACGGGTGGCGCTGCGACGGCGTCGGAGCTGGCAGCGGCGCTTTTGAGGGGCGAGGCTCCTGCGGGCGGCAAGCGCCAGCTGTCGCGCAAGGAGAGGCGGGCGGAGATTGACCGGATCCGGGCGGACCTGGGGCTTGCAGACACGGCGAGGACGCCCATTGTGAGTCGCTGGACACGGGACTCAGTGTATGCACCTTGCACCACCGCCATTTTGTGTTGCCGGACATTAATCTTGCATTGCCTACCGAGTTGCCTAGTGCCCCTCCCTCTGTGTGTGTGTGTGTGTGTGTGTGTGTGTGTGTGTGTGTGTGTGTGTGTGTGCGCGTGCATGTGTGTGTGTGTTTGTGTGTGTGTGTGTGTGCGCGCACATGCGCGTGTGTGCGTGTGTGTGTGTGTGTGTGTGTGTGCGTGTGTGTGTGTGTGTGTGCGCGCGCGCGCGCGCGCGCACACGTGTATGTGCACCGTACTTGTGTGGCTGGCAGCCTGGCGAGTCGTTGAGGGACTTCTTTGCACGCACGGGCGAGCACTGGCAGCGCGAGGCATACCAACACACCCAGCGCACCGGCAAGGTGCAGCATGCCATGGCCCGCTCACTGCGGCCTGTCGCTTATGGGGTGGAAGGGGCTCGTGAATGAGGCGGGTGCATGTTGAAAGGGAAGCGAGTGTGTGCAGTGCTGGCCATCCAAATCCCATCTTCCATGCTCTGATATGCCAACCAGTGCCTGCACTTTGCCTGGGCCCGAGCAGAGGGTGTGCACTGTGCACATGAGGTGCACCCCATGGGGTTGATTGTGTTCCTCGTCCTCCTGCCCCCCCCCTTCCCCGTGCCCCAGGAGCTGCGCAAGGATGGCTTTGAGCTCTGTGAGGCGCGCTACCGCGACCTGCTGCCCGTGCTCACTGAGGTCTGCCCCTCGCCCCCCCTCTCGTGTCATAGTTGAATGAACCCTGCCAGTAATGCCGTTGTGATGCACTCCATTCTGCGTACCGTATACGCATGAATTTAATTTTGTCCTTGCCTTGCCGTGCAGCTTGAGAAGCTGGAGGCGGAGCAGAAGGCAGAGGAGGAAGCAGAGGCTGCGTCCAACAAGAGCAAGGGGAAGAAGGAGAAAGGCAGGCCAGCAGCACGCAGATGACATGCCTTGTGCATGACATGGGTGAAAGCATCAAATTGTTATAAAATACTAGACTATTGGTTCTGCATGAGATGAAACTACACCTTTTGGGTACCGTGTATATTAAATCAATGAAAAAATAACAAGGAGGTAGCACTTGTCGAGCTTAATAGTACTGTATGTGCCAAAGTCATAGTGAACACCCCCACGTGGTACGGTAAGACCATACGGGCTGATACCGTGTATGATACAACAAAGAGTATATGATACAGGGTGGGTCCCTCACACAGGAGCAGGCATCAGGAGCAGCATGGGCCCCATGTCCTTGACGGAGCGGTGTATGCCCCAGAGGCCATGGCGTGCAGCACGGCTGGCGATGGGACGGCATAGAGCGGCAGCACATGGCGGGTGAGGCAGCAGAGGTGCATCACGTTGCGACAGGCGCCCTGGCTGAAGGGATGCACGTCCCCGGGTACCGACCTGCAGCACGCAGCAGCAGGCAGCAGCACGCAGCGATGGATGGGGAGTGCACACTCAGTGATGCGTGGGCGGACAGGAAAGTGCCTGGCATGTCGCACGTCAATGCATGTGCCTGTCATGTGAAGACATGTGCCTGGCATGTGAACGCATGTGCCTGGCATGTGAACGCATGTGCCTGGCATGTGAACGCATGTGCCTGGTATGTCAAGGCATGTGCCTGCCATGACAATGGAAGTGCCTGGCATGTCAACACATGCGCCCGGCATGTCAATGAATGTGCCTGGCATGGCATGCACAACGCACCGCAGATAGGAGATGCGATGCTTCCTGGTGGCTTCATATGTTGTCTGCGCCGTGAGAATTAGATGCCTGCACGGCATCGCACGGGATGGCATGGCGTAACATGGCATCGCATGGCGTAGCATGGCGAGGCACACGGTCAGTCACAGAAAGGGGAGAGTCGTTTGGACACGAGACATGCAAATGAAGTCTCACAAGTGGCAGCGGGAGTCACGAGTGGCAGAGTGAGTCACGAGTGGCAGCGGGAGTCACGAGTGGCAGCGGGAGTCACGAGTGGCAGCGGGAGTTGACTCACTTGTGGCCGAGGGACTTGACTCACGTGTGGAAGCACACGAGGATGGCGAGGAACACGGCGAGTGGCAGCAGCAGAGCAGTGAACGCCAGCGCTGACAGCTGGTGCTCCAACCTGGCACCCCAGTGAGTAGAGGGATGGACAGTGGAGGGGGGCACGGAAGGCCGCAGAGGAATGGTGATGGGGGAAGGCACATGGAAGCGAGGGGTGAGAGGTGGTTGGCATGCCCGTGGACGGGGCAAGGTGGGGGTGAGGGCAGGTGAGGCAGGGATGCGGCGAGGAGGGACGGACCAGTGGTTGGGTGAGACGGGGGCAGTGAAGGCGGAGAGGCAGATGATGAGCGACCACCACGTGAGGCAACACTCCAGCACCAGGTACACCCTGCCCCGCCATGCCGTGCCATGCCGTGCCGTGTCATACCAGAGGGGCGGTAAGAAGGGGGTGGAGGATGGGACACATGTGAAGCAAGTGGTTGAGTGAAAGAGGAAGTGGCTGAGGTCTGTTATGTGCGGGACAGCTGCCAGAGCAAGATAGGAGGTTCACCTCATGCACATCTGAAACAGGCATGCTTAGCAGAAGCAGGCGTGGATTCCAGAAGCAGGCGTGGTTACCAGAAGCGGGTGGTTACCAGAAGCGGGCGTGGTTACCAGAAGCGGGCGTGGTTACCAGAAGCGGGCGTGGTTAGCAGAAGCGGGCGTGGTTACCAGAAGCGGGCGTGGTTACCAGAAGCGGGCGTGGTTACCAGAAGCGGGCATGGTTACCAGAAGCGGGCATGGTTACCAGAAGCGGGCGTGGTTGCGCAGGCCGATGCAGGTGGAGACCCAGAAGCAGTGGTGGTCGAAGCGCAGCACACAGCGCCCGCAGTCGTAGCAGTGCTTGGCGCGCACCGGCTGCTGCACGCGGCAGTACGGGCACCACCGCCGCGCACTGCTGGGCATGGGGAAGGGGGGCGTGGGGGGGGAAGTGGAGGGAGGAATTTGAGGTAGGCACTACCATGGGCAGGAAAGAGAGTGGGAGGCTATTGCAGGGAGATGGGGGGTTGCAAGAGATGCATCGCAGGTGGCAGGCGAGAGAGGGCGCGGTGCATGTGAGAGGGAGGGAGTGGTGGGGTGACCTGAATTGGGTGACGAGGAAATTTGACTGCGCTGCTGTGAGTCGAGATGGCTGTGCTGGCAGGGGCAGCAGCAACAATCTCGCCTCTCCTTCCCACCCTTCAATACCCCCTCCCTCTCCCCCATCTCCCTTATTGCCCACCCTCGCAGCACCCCACGCCCGTGCCCCACAGCAGCTGCGTCCCTCCCCCTCCCCCTCCCCCTCCCCCTCCCCCTCCCCCTCCCTCTCCTGCCTGCGCCCCTCTCTCCACGTCGTCGCACGGCGCATCTGCCCCGTCGCCACACCAGCGGCACCCCCTGTCGCCGCACCACCTGCACCCCACGTGCCCGCACCACCGGCAGCCGGGCAGGCAGGGCGCGAGCAGGGCCCAGGGGCCATGAGGGCGAGCAGCGCTGGGAGCAAGCGGAGGGGGTTGGGAGCGCGGATGAGACTCCCCCCTGCCCCCCTCGCCACCCCCTTTCCCCCTGGGAGGGGGCAGAGGCACCACAGCGCAGGATGGGGAGGACTGGCGCACAGTCCGCGGTGCAGAGGGGTGGGGAGAGGCGAGGAGAGGAGTGAGGATGCTTGGGAGGTCAGCAGACTCGCCTGCTGCTCCCCTGCAGGCGTGTGACAGGCGGAGGGCGTCAGAGGCAGAGGGCGAGGGTGAGGGTGCGGGCGAGAGAGATGGTGGGACGGCATGTGGGAGGGAGGACTCGGGTGGATTGGACCACCTGGAGGTGGTGAGAGATGAATGGGACGAGTGCGATGGTTGGGATGGATGGGATGCGTGAGAGGAGGGGGACACAGCAATGGAGGCGTCATCCCTACTCGTCTCATCCTTCACCCCATCCAGCAACGCGCTCTCACCCCCTTTGATGCCCACCCCATCCACTGCCCCCTCGCACTGCTCCTCCTCTGCCTCACTAACCCCATCCTCTGTGTCGCCCCTCACTTCAACCTCCCCTGCCCCCTGTGGTGTTGCTGCAGCCGTTACTACTGCCATTGCTGGTGCCACTGGCACTGCCACTGCTGCTGCAGCTGCGGTTGAGTTGGCGAGTGAAGCTGCTCGACCCGCCTGTGGCGGTGCAGGCGCTGCCTCTGCTCGCAGGAGAGACACCGTTGGAGGGGGGAACGCTGGGGAAGGCGGTGGAACGGCGTGTGTGGCGGCATGGCGTGCATTGGCTGCTGCCACGGCTGCCTGCAGGCTGTCTGCCACATCCTGCACGTACCTGCCAACCAGGATGCATGCACACCGTTCGCATGCCATTCATACAGTAACATGCCATTCACACAATGGCATGGCATTCACACAGTAACATGCCATTCACACAATGGCATGCCATTCACACAGTAACATGCCATGCCATTCACACATTGGCATGGCATTCACATGCCACTCGCATACCATCCACGCGCCATGCGCAATTCTCTCAGATGAATCCACATGCCATTCATACGCCAATCATACGCCATTCATATGCCATGCGCATGCCGTTGGGCAGGAAAGAAAAACGGAGGAACAGGAGAGAATGCACATGCAATGGGGTCATGCACAGGGCTCGGGTCATGCACAGGGCTCGGGTCATGCACGGGGCTTGGGTCATGCACGGGGCTTGGGTCATGCACGGGGCTTGGGTCATGCACGGGGCTTGGGTCATGCACAGGGCTTGGATCATGCACGGGGCTTGGATCATGCACGGGGCTTGGATCATGCACGGGGCTTGGATCATGCACGGGGCTTGGATCATGCATGGGGCTTGGATCATGCACGGGGCTTGGGTCATGCACGGGGCTTGGGTCATGCACGGGGCTTGGGTCATGCATGAAGAGCAGAGAAGATCGGAGCAGAGCAGGGGAGAGCGCACGAACCCAGGCGAGGAGCCGGAGGTGTAGAGGTACTGCAGCAGCGTGGCGAGGAAGAGCACGCCGTAGCACACCGCTTCCGCCCTGCACAGTGCGGGGCGAGACGGGGGACGGCGGGAGGGTGTGGGAAGAGGGAAGGTTAATGGGGTGAGGATGATGAACCAATGCGAGTTGCATTCAGGACAGTGGCACACCTGCATAGTAAGCGACCACACTCTGGTTACCACCACGTACCCCACATGAAAGCTACCACATGCCAGTTGCAGTGGTTACCAATCAGCTGCAGTGGTTATTATATCATCTGCAGTGGTTACCCTATAATCCGCTGTGTTGACCACACTCACACCAGATGCTGTGGATACGACACACCGCATTTCACACCTGATGGTTACCACGCACGCACGCACCCCACGGGCTGCTGCACAAGGGCCTGCGCGAGCGACGTGTTGAGCAGCAGCAGCGCCGCCGGCACCACCACGTGCAGCACCGCCCACCCCACGCGCGCACTTGCCGCCGTCTGCTGCGCTGCTCGCGCACGCCGCGAGGGGCAAGACAGGCAGGGAGGCGCAGAGCGGGGGAGAGAAGCAGGGAGGGGGGAACGCAGCGGGGGTGGGGGAAGGCAGGGAGAGGGGAGCGCAGCGGTGGGGAAGAAGGTAGAGAGGGGGAGCGGAAAAGGTGAGAGGTGGGATGGCGGAGAGGAGGTGGGCCGTGGCGGCAAGGCAGCGGCCACGCGCCGCTTCCACGCGCGTGGAGGCAGCCGCGACGGCAGCAATGAGTCAAGAGCGAGCGATCCGGGGCGATCTTAGCAGCAGGACGAAGCAGGTTGGTGGGACGCAACGATGTGATTCGCAATCCAGTGTTTGCGTGGATCGGATACGCATTCCCTACACGCCCATTCCCACGCGCACCTTCCTTCACCCTGGCTCGCAGCACGTCGTCTCGAATCTCGGGAGTGGGCAGGTCGCTCGACGACCCTCGCTCGTTCGGACTCGGCACCCACGGCAGCACCAGGTTCGGCAGCCGCGCCATGCGAGCCAGCACCGCGCTAAGGTTAGCCTGATAAGGCCGCGGATGTTTATGCGGACAGTGGCGGGAACATGGACGACGCGTGTGTGATCATGCTATGAGTATGTGCCGCTGTCCTAATTAGTAGAGGCGAGGCACTACGGAAGACGGGATTCGAGCTTTGTAGTCTACACCCCGATCTTGACTAGGATGCTTCGTACACTCTGTTAATTTTTCATTATGAATATATCCAAATACACCGAGAGAGCAAGCGTATAAGTGATACATGTCAGTCGTAACTGAGCGTGAGAGGCCGAACCCTCATGGTGGCCTCACGTGAGGCTTCTAAGGCGGATGCAGAGCTCCCCTTGCCAGGCTCCAAAGCGCGCCGAAACTGTGCGTCCACTTCCAACCTTTCACCGACATGCAGCGAACGCGGCCAAGCAAACCGTCCTCCTGCTCTGCCAGCGCATGAGTTCTCCTTTGTCCCTTCGAACCACCACCGTTGCCAATCTTCTTTCCCATTGCTCGCGTGTACACCTTCACATGCAGCCGAATGTCCGAGTTATGTTATTATAACTGCATACAAGTCTAGCTATAAGTATAATGGTGTTACATTTCTGTTAGGAGGTGGAGCTCTTGGTTGTTCCTTGTATAACTCTCTCGTCACTTCTCAATGTCAGCCCTCTTTTGGCCAACTCTCTCTCCTAAACCCTAGTCTCTACTAGCTACTATTTTAACATGCTATCAGAGCCTATGACGGTCTAAGGACCTCGTTTCTCTTAAAGATAATGGGCCCGCCTATACTAAAGCGCGAAATGCGCCATTTCTTTTCCGTCCGCCCGTCCGCCGCGCTCTGCCCTGCCCGTCTGCACGCTCGTTTCCCCCCGTTCCCGTCGCCCGCGGCCCCCCGTTCCCGTCGCCCGCGGCCCCCCCGTTCCCGTCGCCCACGCGACCCCCCGTTCCCGTCGCCCGCGGCCCCCCGTTCCCGTCGCCCGCGGCCCCCCCGTTCCCGTCGCCCGCGGCCCCCCGTTCCCGTCGCTCGCGACCCCCCGTTCCCGTCGCCCGCGGCCCCCCGTTCCCGTCGCCCGCGGCCCCCCGTTCCCGTCGCCCGCGGCCCCCGTTTCGTCGCCCCGCGCCCCCCTTTCGTCGCCCCGCGCGGACGCGAGCGCCACGGCCAGCCGCGAGCGCCAGCGCGGCCCGCCAGCGCAGACGCCAGTGCAGCTGCCAGCCGCCAGCGCCTGCGCCACCATCAGCGCCAGCAGCAGCTACCGCCGCCCCACCCCCCCGCCCTCCCTTCCGCGGCTTCCGTAGTGGAGGGGGGGGGGGGGAAGGGGGAAGGGGAGGGGGAGAGTGTGGAGCGATGCAATCCGAGCACTAGTTGCTGTAGGAGAAAGGATGAGAGATGGTAAGGGAGGGTAAGAGAGAGTGGTGGAACCAGTAGCCACGCTTTTGCAGCTGCCGTCCACTGCTACTGTGGCACCTACTTCTGCAGCCCCTGACGCTTCTCCCTCTACGTTCGTCTTCTTTGCTGTTGAGCTGCAAACTAAGTGCGCCACAGCACATCGCCTTCTTTGCTGTTGAGCTGCAAACTAAGCGCGCCACAGCACATCGTCTTCGTTCTCTCTTTCTTGCCTCAGGGCTTGCTGCAGCTGTCTCTGCCACCACTGCACTGGTTGTCACTGCTCTTGCGTTCTGCTGCTTTGGTCTGCTCTGTGTACCCCTGCAGGTTGTGTTCTACACTTTGCTATTCCTGTACGCAGTTAAGGGAGGATGTCCGAGTTATGTTATTATAACTGCATACAAGTCTAGCTATAAGTATAATGGTGTTACATTTCTGTTAGGTGGTGCACCTCTTGGTTGTTCCTTGTATAACTCTCTCGTCACTTCTCAATGTCAGCCCTCTTTTGGCCAACTCTCTCTCCTAAACCCTAGTCTCTACTAGCTACTATTTTAACACCGAAAGGCTGCCTCGATGAGCCTGAGTACTCGCAGGGACCGGAATCTTTTCCCCTGAAACACACAATCACATCGCTCCGCCCAGATCTGGTGAACGGCAATTGCAGAGAGGGTCGCTTCGGGGAACGCTGAGGCCGATGCTGCCTTTCCGAACAACAGGTCCCCCAGGGTTCAGCATGCGCGTATACTCTGTTAGATAGACTATAATCCTATATATAGAAAACTTTGGTTGTTCAATGTTGTTATGGGTGCAAATGAGTGAGTGAACGAAGATTGCACTATTGAAGCAAAAACAGTACATCGGGCGAAAGAAAGAGCGAATGCTAGATAGAGAACTAGCGCGGTAGTGGTAACTAGCGAATTGTGGGGTGCGTGACGGAACTGGCTCCGAGGTTGGTGTCAAAACAATATATTTATGTAGATATGAGAGTTGACGTTCTTATAGGAGAGTTGATGCTCTTATAGGGAAATTGACGCTCATATATGAGAGTTAACGCTTTTATAGGGGAGCAGACGCACATATAGGAGAGTTGACACTCTTATATGAGAGTTGACTCTCTTGTAGGAGAACTGATGCTCTTACAGAGTAGTTGACGCTTTTATAGTGGAATTGACGTGACACTCTTATATGAGAGTTGACACTTTTATAGGGGAGTTGACGCTTTTATAGGGGAGCTGACGCACTCATAGGGGAGTTGACACTCTTATATGAGAGTTGACACTCCTACAGAAGCGTTGATGCTCTTATAGAGTAGTTGACGTTTTTATAGTAGAGTTGACGCTCTTATAAGGGAGTTGACGCTCTTATATGAGAGTTGACGCTCTTATGGAAGGGTTGACGCTCCTATAAGATAGTTCGCATTCTTATAGGAAAGTTGACGCTCTTATAGGGGAGTTGATGCTCTTATAGATGATTTGATTTTTATAGGGCAGATTACGCACTTAAAGAGAAGTTGACGCTCTTACACGAGAGTTGACGATCTTATAGGGAAGTTGATGCTCTTATAGGGGGATTGACGCTCTTACATGAGAGTTGACGCTTTTATAGGGGAGTTGACTGACGCACTTATAGGGGAGTTGACACTCTTATATGAGAGTTGCCGCTCTTATAGGAAAGTTGATGCTCTTATAAAGTGGTTGACGCTTTTATGGTGGAGTTGACGCTCTTATATAATAGTTGACGTTCTCATAGGGGAGTTGATGCTCTTATATGGGAATTGACGCTCTCATATGAGAGTTGACGCTTTTATAGGGGAGTTGACTGACGCACTTATAGGGGAGCTGACACACTTATAAGGGAGTTGACACTCTTATATGAGAGTTGACGCTCTTATAGGAGAGTTGATGCTAGAGTAGTTTGTGGAGATAACTCTAGCAACAGGAGCTAGACTACTGGCTAGACACGGGTGTTCGTGTGATCTCTGCGTTCGTTCACTTAGTCGTTTCCTTGTGCGCACACTACTTGCTAGTTCACGGGGAGAATTGGCAAGAGTTCCACTAGGAAAACATCACAACAAAGGTTCAGAATGATGACAACAACATTGGCATGCAAGGCTTCATCAAAGCTAGCACATCTGTTGGTCGACCTCCAGCGCAGCACGGTCGACCGCGTTCCAGCGCAGCAATGCTCGCACCGCTCCAGCGCTGCAGAGATGCGGCGCGCCAATGTTGCAAGTCCGCGGCATGCCAACGCTGCAGCAAGTCGGCTGCACAGCGTTGCACTCGCAGGACAACGGTGCATCTGCTTCGCAGGTGCGCGCAGCTGGTTGGTGCTCCACTCCTTATCACGAGCACAGCGCAGACTTCTGGCAGACTCCATGCCAGCGACTGTGCCCACAGCCACGTCGACCTCGGGATACCACCCTCGAGGTCGTCCTCACAGAAACCATCCTGGTGACCTTCGCGCAAGTCGCCCGGGTATCCCGGTCGACCGGGCAACCCTGCCTGGTCGCCCAGTCCAATCGGTCGCCGACCACGCCAGGCCCGGCGTCCCCAGGTCGGCTTCCTGGTGTCCAGGTCGGTGTCCACTCGTCCAGGACGCCGTCCAGACGCCCTGATCGGCGTCTGGGCGCCCGGGACGCCGAGCAAACCATCAGGTCGGCGTCCAGCCTCCCAGGACGCCGAGCAGATGCCCAAATCGGCGTCCCACCTCCCAGGACGCCGAGCAGAGGCGCTCAGGGACGCCGTGCAGACGCCCAGGCCGGCGTCCACGCGCCCAGGACGCCGAGCAGACGCCCAGGACGCCGTCCAGACGCTAAGGACAGCGTCCACCTGCTCGGCGCCCTCCAGCCAGGCGCCCCCCAACACAACGCCCTTGCAGTGGCCCCCGTGCCCACTGCTGCAGGTCGGCTGCATCCCCCCGCACAACCAATCACGAAGTCGGCTCCGCCCAAGCGAGGACGGGGCCACACAACACTCCCGTTGACATAGTTGACGATTTTATAAGGGAGTTGATGCTCTTTTAGGAAAGTTGACGCTCTTATAGGAAATTTGACGCTGTTATAGGGGAGTTGACGCTCTTATAGAGGAGGTGACGCTCTTATATGATAGTTGACACTCATATAGGGGAGTTGATGCTCATATAAGAGATTTGTCGCTCTTATAGGCCAGTTGGTGCTCTTATAGGGAAGTTGACGCTCCTATAAGATAATTTGCATTCTTATAGGAGATTTGACGATCTTATAGGGGAGTTGACGCTCTTATAGAGGATTTGACGCTCTTATAGGGGAGTTGACGCACTTAAAGACAAGTTGACGCTCTTATACGAGAGTTGACGTTCTTATAGGGGAGTTGATGCTCTTATAGGGGAGTTGACGCTCTTATAGGAGAGTTGACGCTTTTATAGGGAGATGATGCACTTATTGGGGATTTGACACTCTTATATGAGAGTTGACGCTCTTATAGGATAGTTGATGCTCTTATAGAGTAGTTGACGCTTTGATTGTAGAGTTGACGCTCTTATAGGGGAGTTGACGCTCTTAAAGAGAAATTGACGCTCTTATATGACAGTTGACGTTCTTCTAGGAGAGTTGACGCTCTAATAGGGAAGTTGACGCTCTTATATGAGGGTGGACGTTCTTATAGGGGAGGTGATGCAATTTTAGGGGAGTTGATGCTCTTATATGAGAGTTGACGCTTTTATAGGGGAGCTGACGCACTTTTAGGAGAGTTGACACTCTTATATGAGAGTTAACAAATTTATAGGGGATTTGACGCTCTTATCGGGGAGTTGACGCTCTCAAAGAGAAGTTGACGCTCTTATATGAGAGTTGACGTTCATATAGGGGAGTTGATGCTCGTATATGAGAATTGACGCTCTTATATGAGGCTTGACGCTTTTATAGGGGAGCTGACGCACTTATAGGAAAGTTGGCGCTCTTATAGGGGAGTTGACTCTCTTATAGAGGAGTTGACGCTCTTATATGAGAGTTGACATTCTTATAGGGGAGTTGATGCCCTTATAGGGGAATTGACGCTCTTATTTGAGACTTGACACTTTTATAGGGGAGCTGATGCACTATAGGGGAGTTGACGCTCTTATAGGAGAGTTGACGCTTTTATAGGGGAGTTGACGCTTTTATAGGGGAGTTGACGCTCTTATAGGGGAGTTGACGCTCTTATAGGGAAGTTGACGCTCTTATAGGGGAGTTGACGCTCTTATATGAGAGTTGACGCTTTTATATGAGAGTTGAGACTTTTATAAGAGAGTTGACGTTTTTATAGAGGAGTTGACGCTCTTATAGGGGAGTTGATGCTCTTATATGAGAGTTGACGCTTTTATGGGGGAGTTGACGCTCTTATAGGGGAGTTGACGCTCTTATAAGGGAATTGATGCTCTTATTTGAGAGTTGACGCTTTTATAGGGGAGTTGACGCTTTTATAGGGGAGTTGACGCTCTTATAGGGGAGTTGACGCTCTTATAGGGGAGTTGACGCTCTTATATGAGAGTTGACGCTTTTATGGGGGAGTTGACGCTCTTATAGGAGAGTTGACGCTCTTATAGGAGAGTTGACGCTTTTATAGGGGAGTTGACGCTTTTATAGGGGAGTTGACGCTCTTATAGGGGAGTTGACGCTCTTATAGGGGAGTTGACGCTCTTATAGGGGAGTTGACGCTCTTATATGAGAGTTGACGATTTTAAAGGGAAGTTGACGTTTTTATAGGGGAGTTGATGCTCTTATAGGGGAGTTGACGCTTTTATATGAGAGTTGACGCTTTTATGGGGGAGTTGACGCTCTTATAGGAGAGTTGACGCTCTTATAGGAGAGCTGCCGCTTTTATAGGGGAGTTGACGCTTTTATAGGGGAGTTGACGCTCTTATAGGGGAGTTGACGCTCTTATAGGGAAGTTGACGCTCTTATAGGGGAGTTGACGCTCTTATAGGGGAGTTGACGCTCTTATATGAGAGTTGACGCTTTTATAGGGGAGTTGACGCTCTTATAGGGGAGTTGATGCTCTTATAGGGGAGTTGACTCTCTTATATGAGAGTTGACGATTTTAAAGGGAAGTTGACGTTTTTATAGGGGAGTTGATGCTCTTATAGGGGAGTTGACGCTTTTATATGAGAGTTGACGCTTTTATGGGGGAGTTGACGCTCTTATAGGAGAGTTGACGCTCTTATAGGAGAGCTGATGCTTTTATAGGGAAGTTGACGCTCTTATAGGGGAGTTGACGCTGTTATAGGGGAGTTGACGCCCTGATAGGGAAGTTGTCGCTCTTATAAGGGACTTGACGCTCTTATAGGGGAGTTGACGCTCTTAACAACAAGTGTTTCCATTTCTTTCCATGCGGTTCTCAGACTTTGAGCTCCTGAACTCTGCGTGGTACGCCCATTATAGGTGCGCATATTGACCAGACTACCCGACGCATCACTTTGACTGGTCCACTGAATTGGATGCCTCTTCTTTTGTGCTAGTCCACTAGATTAGACTATTTTCCACATCCACAACAAGTGTTTCCATTTCGTTCCATGTGGTTCTCGAAATTTGAGCTCCCGAACTCTGCCCGGTACGCCCGTTATATGTACGCATACTGACCAGACTACCCAACGCATCACTTTGACTGGTCCACTGAATTGGATGCATCTTAGTCCGGCTGCGACATGTAGAGCACCCGGTCGAGCTTGCTCTGCAGGAAGGCGTTCTTCATGTCGAGCTGCATCAGGTTGAGGTTGAGCACGGCGACGATGCTGAGGAAGATCCTCAGCGTGACGTAGCTGCCCACCGGCGCGAACGTCTCATCGTAGTCGGCGCCGTACACCTGCGTGAAGCCCTTCACGACCAGCCTCGCCTTCTCGCGCTCGACGGTGTCGTCGATGCGGTACTTCGTTGTCAACACCCACCGGTTCTTCATGATGTTCACTCCCGGCGGGCGTTCGACCAGCTCCCACGTGCCCATGCTGATGAGGCTGCGGATCTCCTCCTCCATGGCGGCCTTCACCGCCGGGCCCTTCCAGCTCGCCAACGCCTCCTTCACCGACATCGTCGAGATGTCCCATCGGTGCTCGGGGTCGGCGTGCATGTCGGGGTCGAGCTCCGAGAACTCCTCGTCGTCCTCGGCGTCATCGTACGCCAGGTCGTCGTCGTCGTTGTCGTACAGCGCGGTGAAGGCGGCCGCCGGGAGGCAGACATGGTAGGTTAGCCGCTCTGGCGGCCTCCGTACTCGTCCCGAACGCCGCAGTTCAGGCTGCTCGGCGCTGACCTCCACAGCATCGCAGTCGCTGTCAGTAGACTGCCCGGCGTCCGACTGCTCCCCTTCAGCTTCGCCGGCTTCACTGTCCTCGGCGTCCTGCTGCACCTTGGTCGGCTCGCCCTGCTGCACCTCGGTCGGCGTCCCGACCGACTTCTCCCCTGCGGTCAGCTCCCCTGCCGACTGCCAGGTCGCCGACTGCTCCTGGGTCAACCGCGCTGCTGCCTGCTGCTTCCCCGGCGTCCCTTCTGTCGACTTCACTTCCAGGCCGACTTGCTGGGCGTCACGGCGGCCACCGGCGATGCTCTTGGCCGGCGCCACAGGCGACGCCCCACTGCTCCCCTCATCGCTGGAGGCCGACGCCGGAGTCAGCCCATGCAGATCAGCGACGAGGGGAGGGGCAGGGGAAGGGTGGACGACCTCGGCGTCCTCATCAGCAAGCTCACCGACCTCGGCGAGCAGAGGCAGTGTCGCCGTCGAGGTGTCGGTGGGTGGGGTGGTCGGCGTCCGTCCTGACACCGGCCCGTGCTCCGACTTCCACACCTCCAGCGACATGTCCTCGTAGAACACCACGTCCGACGTGGTGACCACTCGGTTGGCAGCGATGTCGAGGAGCTCCCAGCCCTTGCTCTCCTCTGACACGCCGAGATGAAGGCCCCACCGGGCTTTCGGCTTCAGCTTCCCACCACGCTGCTGCTCGGGGACGAGGAACTGCGCCATGCAGCCCCACACGCGGGCCAGCGACAAGTCCGGCTTCTTCCCCGTTGTGAGAGTACGACGGCTTATGCTTGTTATTCATGCTTGCTTTTATTCCCTTACGCTATTTCTAGCTTAGGTTTAATTTCTGCATGCATGAATTGCTTGATTCCTAGGCTAGGTGCTTTTCTATATTTTATTATAATTACAAGCACCGTGCTAGGTTACACCGAATTCGGAGCTATTCGGTTGCCACCGAACTGCTTTCTACCGAATTCGGGAAGGGTCTGTTCGGGACGGCCGCCTTGACTTCGCCACCGCTCTTGTGGCTGCTCCTCCTTCCAGTCCTCTGGCCGTCGGGGGTGTGTCTGCCCTTGGCTGTGACGCCCTAGAGGACAGGCAGTTTGAGCTAGAGTTCCTGGCGGCCGCTTCCCCTCATCTCTGTGCCATGCTCCTCGCCCCTGAGGGTGACCCCGACGCCCTTGACATTCCGACTCCTCGCACTTACGCTGAGGCAGTGTCAGGGCCTTGGGCCTCTCAGTGGAGAGCTGCCATGGACGCAGAGATGGCCTCCTACAGATCCACAGGCACCTACGTCGATGAGGTTCCCCCTCCGGGGGCGAACGTAGTCGACGGCATGTGGATCTACAGGGTGAAGCGGCCACCGGGATCTCCTCCGGTCTTCATACGCGGGACATTTCGGGAGCAACAAGACGTTAGCGGGTATAGCAAAGTATTACTACTGGCCTCGGATGGCAGCAGACGTGCAGCAGTTCGTCACCTCATGCGACACGTGCCAGCGGATGAAGAGTAGCAAGCAGAAAAAGGCAGGGTTACTTCAGCCTCTACCCGTACCGGAGCAGCCATGGCAGGTCGTTAGTCTCGACTTCATCACAGGACTTCCCTCGACCTCACGGGGACATGATTCCATCCTCGTAGTGATCGATAAGTTCTCCAAAATGGGTCACTTCATACCGACCAACGCCACAGCTACAGCTGAAGCAACTGCTCGACTCTTCTTCGACCGCATCATCACCATCCACGGCATCCCCGCTACACTCATCTCAGACAGAGACCCAAAATTCACAAGTAAGTTCTGGAAGGAGCTTATGGGATCATTGGGGACTAAACTTGCGATGTCTTCAGCATACCACCCCCAGACTGACGGACAGACGGAGCGACTCAATCAAGTTGTTAAACAGTTACTGCGCACAGCTTGCAAAGACGATATCAGCCACTGGGACACACAGTTACCGACCTTAGAGTTCGCTTACAACAACGCCTCGCATGCGGCCACAGGGAAAACTCCTTTCTTCCTGTGTTACGGACGGGAACCACTCACCCCACAGCAGCCAACCACACCGGCACACGTCCAAGCCGCACACGACTTTGTCACCACCATGCAGCAGCTATGGGAGAAGACTCAGCGACGTCTCACCACAATGCAGAACTCCCAGAAGCAGTATGCCGATCGTCAGCGACGAGATCACTCAGTAGCAGTCAGAGATCAGGTGCTTCTCGACACGCGCAACTTGAACCTGTCTCACCTACCATCCAAACTCCGGCCTCGCTTCTGTGGTCCTTTTCTCGTGGAGGCACAGGTGACACCAGTTACATTCCGCTTGCGCTTACCAGATACGTGGAAGCTTCACAACGCTTTCCATGTTCAGCTACTGAAACCCTACAAGGACCCCAACCAACAGTTCCAGGGACGGCAGCTACCGCCACCTCCACCTGTTCTTGTGCAGGATGAACCCGAGTACGAGATTGAGCGCATCCTCTCTCATCGGCGCCGCAGCGGCAAGACCCTCGAGTTCCTGATACGCTGGAAGGGATATGACCCCACTGAGGACAGTTGGGTTGCAGAAGCTGATATGGGCAACGCACGCCGTGCTCTCAAGGACTATCTTGTCAAGCAGGGTGTATCTCACGCCACCCAGCTTTGAGGGGGGGACGTGTGAGAGTACGACGGCTTATGCTTAGGGACGAGCGCCATACACATGCACCCGAATACCCGAAGCATATCCACCTTTGGCTTCCTTCCAAGCCACTCCACATAGGGCACCCATTTGTCTGCTCCCACATGAGTCAAAACTCTGTTCTTGGCCACACACGCGCTCCGCACCGCATCAGGCCAGAAATAGTCGGGTAGCCCGGCTTCAATGAGCAACCCACGTGCCGCTTCCGTGATCGTTCGGTTCGCTCGCTCAGCGATGCCGTTCAGGAACTCTCCCCCTCGATCGGTGCGGATCGACTTCACATGTCGGTCTTGTTGCCGCTCCACCATCGGCAGAAAGTCGGTCTTCAACGTTTCAGCCACGTCACTCTTCTTGGCCAGCACGTACACCCAGGTCATGCGGGTGTAGACGTCCACTATGGTGAGGAAGTACTCTGCTCCAGCAGCTCCAAGCCTCAGGGGGCCCACCACGTCCATCACCACCTCATCAAGTGGTGCCTTTGCCGTTGCCTCCGAACTAGGGAACGGAAACCGGGTGAACTTGGCTTGCAAGCACGTCGGGCAGCCAAGCACCTCATCGGGCTCCCCCTTCACACGTATGCCAGCAACCATCTCATTCTTCACTAGCTGCTGCAAGATGGGTAGGGCCACATGCCCCATCCGACGATGCAAAGTCAACCAATCACACTCCCCCGTAGCCGAAGTCGGATTGGAGAATGCCGCGCTCGCAATAGCGCCCCACATGCTCTCTCCGTTGTCCTCCTTCGCTGCTGCCTCGGGGTTCTCCTCACCCTTGTGCTGCTCCTTGGCTGCTGCACCTCTCTCCTTAGGTTCACACAGCTTGCTGGTAACTCCAGGTTGCCCCTTCTTGGGCTCCTTCTCCTTAGCGCGACCGTCCGCGCAATCGCCGTTACCAAAAGCGTCACCCTTGGTGCTGACGCTTGCTGCCACTTGCCTCTCCTTAGGCATGGGGACCACAGGGATCTGCCACATCTTGTTGTAGACATCCCTATCCTCATGAAGGTCCCAAAGAATCCGGTCGCCAATCCTCGCGGTGTAGGTCTTGGCTCCCTTCGAGTTCGTGTCCATGCCGGCCTTTGCCAACCGCCGCACGGAAATCAGGTTGGCTGCAAGGCTGGGCACCCAAAGCACGTTCTTGAGGCCCACCATCTTTCCATCAGCACCTTTGAACATGGCCTTGCCCATGCCTTTCACCTCTGCTCGCTGCCCCAAAGCCGATGTGACATGCTTCACCGGTGACGGCTCGAGTTCGGTGAGCAAATCAGGGCGAGGTGTCATGCTATAGGTAGCGCCACTGTCGATCACCCAAAAGTCCAGGGGGTGTAGGGTCACCTTCCCCACAGCTGCTGGCTCCTCAAGGTCTTCATCCTTCTCTGGGCCAGCAGGTACTTGCGTCGACACAAAATAGAATAGGCCCGGGTACCGATTGCCGCTCGGGTCCTTGTCGTTATCTTCGTTCTTCATGTTCGCGGCTCCACCACCGCGACCGCCACGGCCTCCACGGCCTCTTCCTCTCCCTCCTCCTGCTCCTCCATCTTTTTGGCCTTAAGCAGGGGTCCAACCTTCAGGGAGCTTGTAGCAATCGCGCCACATGTGTCCACTCTTGCCGCAATAGTGACATTCGCCGTCAAAGCGTCCGCGACCGCGACCGTAGCTCTTGTCGTCGCTGCCGTATCCGCCACTCCCGCGGCCTCTGCCGGAGTTGCTGCCACCAAATCTTCCTCCCCCTCGTCCTCTGCCTCTTCCTCGGCCATATCCATGGCCGACGCTCGCTGCCCCAGCGCCATCCGCACTCGCCAACTCACGGCGGCGGAAGTCCTCTTGTAGGATCGCGCGCTTCACGTCTTCAAGCGAGAGACGGGGCAGATCACGGTTCAAGTTGATGATGAGCGAGGACCACGACTCGGGGAGTAGGGCCAGCAACTTGGTCTTCTTCTGGAGCTCACTGTAGCTCAAATCAGCTCCTTCAAGCCGCGTCAACAAGTCGAAGAATTTCTGCACCCCGTCTTCCACGGGTTCATCTTCCACAATTCGTAGCGTCGCCATTTGCCGTTCCAACACCACAGCTACCGCCGCTGTTGCAGGAGCGTGTACACCCTTGAGAGCAGCCCATGCCTTTGGTCCCTTCTCTGGATCACGCTGGAAAGGCTTGATGTGACGGATCTGGTTGCTCCCCAACGCTTGCCCAAGTAGGAGATAGCCTTAGGGTTTAGGGTTTAGGGTTTAGGGTTTAGGGTTTAGGGTTTAGGGTTTAGGGTTTAGGGTTTAGGGTTTAGGGTTTAGGGTTTAGGGTTTAGGGTTTAGGGTTTAGGGTTTAGGGTTTA